>JAJOOI010006116.1:0-50546 GCA_029582585.1 Solanum bukasovii | reverse complement strand
CGAGATGTGCTCGTACTCGGAATCGAATCTGCACCACAAAAGAGTGCAACAAGTGTAGTATGAGTACGAAACCACGTGTACCCAGTATATCTCATAGATCGACAACGAAGAAGTAGTGACAGGAGTTTAAATAATAAAAATAAGTCTTTTACTTATACAAGTCTATAGTACGCTTATCAGTCGAGTTTAATCAAAATAAGGATAATCAAACTCCACATAATGTACAACCACCAATAAAGCACGTAATCAACAATAATAAATGATGTAATGAGATGCAGTGCAATGTGACACCATGAAATGATATGCCTCAGAATGCCAAGTACTCTCTCAATCGTATATACATGATACTCCTCGGAAATACATCGAGAGTTCATGACCCATGGGGGACTCGCGAGGTCCATATACCGACACGGACGATCTCCACGTGTCTGTGCGAACAATCTCAACGCACTATCATAAAATCAAACAATTTCCGCACGGACGGTCTCCACGTGCCCAAAATAAAATCTTAACATCTCACCATCCCCCAGCACGGACGATCTCCACGTGCCCAACTTATACTCAATCTTATGTCAATGCATGTGCACAATATAATCTCAAATAAAGGGGATGATGATGCATCTCAATAAATCAAATATCAACATAATGCATAACCACTTCAACCATCACAAGTATACGGGTTCAAATAAGAACACAATCACACAAATAATCAGTTAATAATATATCAGCTAATGCCCATATGCTTTGGCATTCTTGGATTAAAATCTGCATTCTATAGTAATAGAACTTTCCTTTATAACACCGGTACTCGTACCAATGCCTGTCACATCATTAGTACGAGACCCCCATCTTTCTCCCTTACCCATTGTCTATTCCCCTTTTTAATCTTTAATTATGAAAACGTCCTCCAACAAGTCTGAAAGTCTTAACATACCTTGAATGCCGAACATGTGCCACAAATCCTCAAGATTTTTCCTTCCCCTTTCGCAAAGCTTCAGAACGTTCCCAATCTACCAATTATGAAATATTTGTAAGCACGCGAGTTCACACCCATATTATTATGTATCTATCCTAGACCCACAACTCACTCATATCTCTTAACCAACTCCTAATATTGATATAATTTCTATGTCAAATCATATGTGCTAAAATTCAAGCCTAGGATTAAATCTTAATTCCACTAAATAACATACTCTAACAGTGTTCATATACATTATGCTTAATAATTAATAGTGACAAGAATAGCAACAGAAACTAACGAAAGTTTAATAAAAACTCCAAGCCTTCACAACTACTATACTTCAAATTCTTTTTAAATATATCATCACTTAAAATCATGAGTCAATCATTACCGTAATGATTACTCCCTCCTAATTTACAACTAACTTATCATACCAAAAATGCCATCATACAGTATAGTGTCAAATTTCCAGAATTTGCTTTCTTTAACCTTAACTATACTATTTATTTTCCAGCCTAAATCTCAACACAAATCCGTATCCATTAATGATAAATCCCAGCCGAAATCTCTCTAGCACCGATTCGTTGGCAACAATAACTTCTGCATATTTCTAACCCGTAAACCAAACAAAATTCCTAACCAGTCAATACATACACACACGACCATCGATCAAATGCCCACCCTTAGAATGATGAACCATTAATAGGCATTAAATGCCTCCTTTAGGTTGATACAAATTATTATTATTATTTTAAAAAAAGAAGTTTTCATTCTTTTATAAGGACTTTGAACAGATGCAAATGTTTTTTTTTTCCACTTGATATCAGCCATCAATATAACAATAGAATAATAACAACAATCCAAAGCACTCTGACAACATACTACAATATATAGAATTGAAAAGAATGAAAATTTGCTTGTTTTCACCTGAGCAATGGTTATTGTTTTTTCTTCCCTCTCGCTGGTCGCCTATGGTAAGTTTCTGCCTCCACCTCTTTTCTTTTCTAAAATAAGAGTTTATTAACCGTGAAAACCCCACGAACTTATTATCACCTATGTGACCTAATGGTATAAATTATTAATAAGTTTTAGAGAGTTGAACCATTAACTACCAATCAGATAATAGTAATTAAATAAAGAATTCAAAGTTTCCATTTATAATTTTTTACGAGAAGAGTCAAAATAGTTCTAGTTTTCAAAACGACCTAACGGGTCGTTACATTAAATTTGTCAATAGAGTATGTTCATAAAATTTATTAATATTAGAAAAATGAGATAATCTGCTTAAAAATAAATTATTTCCCCCTTCTTATTTGAGACAAGAGAATAATAGTATTGAGAATTAATTGGTAATTTGTCAAATTTTGCATCATTTAACTTTCAAAGAGAAAACTATGACAAGTACTTAAGAATGATAAAATCGTATTTTACTATTAAAAAATAATAATATTGAACATTTAAAATTCTAAAATTGCCAAAAAGATAATTTATATAGTTAAAAACATTTTGAAAATTGTATTGAAAAAACTAATTTAATTTCAAATTGTGAGGGTTGAATATAAAGCAAGTAAAAAATATAGTGAAGATTGAATAACAAATGGGGTGCACAAAATATGAATGAAATTGATAACAGTTAAGCATTTTAAATTTATATAATAGATAATAAGATTGAAATGATATAAAGAGAATAGACCCACATGTTTAGAGGTTATTGGTGAGGAAATAAGATATGATCAAGTACATAGTATACTTTGTATTGCCTATTGTACAACTCTTCATAGTCATAATCGTCCTACCATGACTTCTCTATATAATAGAAATGTGCTGAAAATGATATTTTAAAGATCATCAAAAAACCAAACCATTCAATATAAAGACGATTTTCAGTACTATTTTTTTTTAAATAGAACTTATTAAGGCGGAGAAAATGTTTTCAAAATATTAAATTTGAAAAAGTTCCTCCCTACTTAATACACCCTAAACTAATGGCCCCATCGTATTGCAGGCTTACATCAAAATGGTTTCTCTAACCAACTAATGTCCAAAACATTTTATATTTTGCGTAATTGGCGCTACCAAACAAATGTCATTATGTAATTTTATGATTAATCAATCTTCAATCATTTCAAAACGATATTTTAGTAATGTTCTATTTTTTTTAATTAAAGAAGCAGAACAAAATTTGAAATATATTTTTAGTTTCTGGCATTTTGATTAAATCTATAGTGTTCTAAATTATTCAAATTTTGTTCAAAACGATATTTTTTGTTAAATATATTCTAATTTTAAAATTATTTATCGATATAGATTTTCAAAAAACCATTTGATGTGATTTGTTACTTTTTTTAATTAGTAAATTTATTTTTTGAGAAAATCCAAATTATTATCAATATATAACTATCATTTCTTTTTACAATTTTATTTGATAAATTTTGAATTAAATTTGTGAACATTATTACAAAAGAATTAACACGCTTCTCATAAGTCATAATAAGTTAAAATTGCTTAATAATTATCATCACTATAACATGTGATGAAAATTAGGAATGTATTGATTAAATTTTTATTGTATATATGAAAAAAAATCTATACATATGTAAGTTTGGGGGTTATTTAGTCTTCACCTTTGCTCTCTCTATATCTTCTCTCCAAATTTGTGAAGAACATAATAGAAAAAAGTAATTATTTTTCCCTTTATATCTACTCTCTTCAAGAGGAGGCGGTTTCAAAAATAATAAAGCAAAAAATAAAAATAAAAATAAAAAAAAAGCAGTTTTTGGGTAGTTATTTGCAATTCAAAAATTGTGAAAGTTCCCTATTAAAAAGGAGTCCCAATTCAAAAAGCGTAAGCAAACAAACAATTTTACAGTTTTAATTAGATAAAAAAAAACTTCAACTTGTCTTGTTAAAACAGTAAATTTTTTTCTTTTCAACTTGTTTTTAAAACAGTAACTTTTTTTCTTTGATAAAAAAAAACTGCAGTTTTTAAGATGATAAGAAGTGGATGAAAATGGGATAATGGGGTTTCATCCGTCCTTTTTTAAAAAATATATATATATTTTTTTTATCTTTTTCTATTTTATCTTTGACTTTTTTAAATGTAAAAATTATGGTAACTATTTTGAAAAAAAAAATCGTAGTTGTAGTTTTTCAAAAAAAACATTTTTAAATTTTAAATATTATTTTTCAAAACTAAATAAATGAGAAATTTTGTGGTGCTGACACGTGTCACTTTTTCTTCTCCTATTATATATAGATAGATTTTATATATAGATAGATAACTCCTCAAGATTCTATTTATTTTTTTTAAAAAGGGAATAATGTGACATGGCATTTGGACATTAGTTAGTTAGAGAGAGATGTTTTTTTTTTTCAAGTATAGTTTGAGGAAAATATGTAAAGTTGGGTGATATTGTAGTCCTAACACAAACAAAAGTGATATTATTAGGTAATTTCTCAAACGTGGATATCTAGGAAAATTACTCCGTTTTCAATCAATGAACATGAATTAATTTATTTTGATTAATTAATTTGATCAATGAACATGAATTATATATTTACTTAGTTTTTCTATGTTGGTCAAATGTATATATTTTCAAGGCTAATAACTCACAAGGTAAAATTGAAATAATAGTGTCATTTATACATTAATTTTGTGAAATAACAAATATTAAGCATCATCGATTTTTGTAAGGACGGCATTGTAGACATTGAAATTTTGTGGGATTCTACAAGATGTGTTCAATTTGAATTGGGAATCTAGAAGGTGTGTTCAGTTTCAATTATAATTCTTAGAGGCTACGTACTAAATTCTCTTAAAACACATATCGAAAATTCCACACAGAGATCAAAATCTCAAATATCCCATAAACTCTTGGGTATTTTTAAAGATCAAGATCTCAAATATTCCATAAAAAGTCATTAAATAGTCATATAGAGGTCAAATCTAAATCATCCTAGTTTGAGAAATACGCCACTAACGGCCCTCGAATCATGAGTAAATCTTAGGAGAGTAGAATCAAGGGATCAACAAAATTGTACCCACAATCTTGATGAATAAAATTATGTTTCTTCATTTTTTTGTTGTGATTGTAATTTATTTTCCGTCGCTTTAAAATTTGTTGCAAACAAATTGGCACGCCTAGTGGGACCAAATCTGCCCTTCATCTCTTCTCTTATAAATGAAATCTGAAAATCTGAAGCTGCAAAGGTGGAAGAATGAGTACTTCAAGCCTCGTCTTTGAGTTTCATCAAGTCTACACTCCGACATGCCTTGAAGTAGGGGACATTTGTAGACATTGAAATTTTGTGGGACTCTACAAGACGTGTTCAATTCGAATTGAAACTCTAGAAGGTGTGTTCAGTTTCACTTAGAATTCTTGGAGACTATTCAACCCTAAATCCTAGTTCATGCCTATATAAAGGGTAACTAAATTCCCTTAAAAGGCATCTCGATATATTCCACAAAATTCATGGAATATTCATATAGAGGTCAAATCTAAATTATCCTAATTTGAGAAATACGCCACTAATGGCTCTCGAATCATGAATAAATCATAGGATAGTAGAATCAAGGGATAAACAAAATTGTACCTGCAATTTTTATCAATAAAGTAATGTTTCTTCTTATTTTATTGTGATTGCAATTTATTTCTGTCACTATAAAATTTGTTGTAAACAAATTTCCAATTCGAATTGAACACGTCTTGTGGGACGGTATATAAATAGGAACGGAGGGAGGGAGTATGAAAACAAGAAAGATATCATTTCATTTTGATTATATATATATATATATATATATATATATATATATATTAGATGTACAAAGATAGAATATAACATTAACATGTTTTATTTTCCTTCCAAAATGGAGTATCAACATTTACCCTACTTCATTTTTATCTCACTTGTTCTCTTCCTCTCCTCTTTCTTCCTTGTATCTCAAAAATGGAAGAAATCAAAATCTCCAAACAAAACATTGCCTCCTGGACCATGGAAACTACCTTTTATAGGAAACTTGCATCAATTAATGAGCGATCTACCACATCGTTCACTAAGAAATCTATCGAAAAAATATGGCCCAATCATGCACTTACGTCTTGGAAATATTTCAACAATTGTTGTATCTTCATCAGAAATGGCAAAAGAAATCATGAAAACTCAAGACCTCCATTTTGTAGATAGGCCACAAATTATGTCCGCGAGTATCATATTTTATGATTGCACGGACATAGCCTTTAGTTCATATGGAGATTACTGGAGAAATATGCGAAAGGTTTGTGTCCTAGAACTTCTTAGTACAAAAATGGTCAAATCATTTGCTTCAATTCGACAAGAAGAGATATCAAATCTCATTTCATCTCTACGTTCCAGTACACCTGACTCATTGATCAATTTATCCAACAAGATTTTTTGGTTTACAAATACTGTAACTTGTAGGTCAGTTTCTGGAAAAATCATACATGATCGAAATAAGTTTATAATGTTGGTAAAAGATATTTGTTCATTAATTGGAGGATTGGACTTAACTGATTTGTTCCCTTCCCAAAAGTGGCTTCATAATATCAGTGGAATGAAATCCAAATTGTCAAAGGCACACTCAAAGGTTGATGAAATCATGGAGAAAATCATTAATGATCATCGAGATAATCGAGCAAAAGGTAAGAAATATAATGGTGAGTCTGGAAGTGAAGATTTTGTTGATGCTTTACTTAGAGTAATGGAGAGCGAAGAATTTGGACTTCCCATTACAAATCAAAACATTAAAGCAATCATACTTGTAAGTATAGCGCATCTTTAAAAGTAATTTTATTTCGTGTTATAAATCTTTTAAACTTCGATATTTATACCTTTAATTTTACATGTAGGAAATGTTTCTAGCAGGAACTGAAACAGCTTCTACAACAATAATTTGGGCATTTTTAGAACTAATGAAAAATTCACGTGTCATGGAGAAAGCACAGCTCGAAGTGAGAGAGCGATTGGATGGGAAAAAAACATTTAACGATTCTGATTTGGAAGAGTTGAACTACTTGCAATTCGTTATCAAAGAAACATTAAGGCTACACCCTCCGGCTCCTCTATTATTCCCAAGGGAATGTAGAGAGGAAACAAAGATCGATGGATACACAATACCTGTGAAAACCAAAGTTCTGGTTAATGCATGGTCGATTGGTAGAGATCCCAAATACTGGCATAATTCAGAAAGCTTTATACCTGAGAGATTTGAGAATAGTAGTATTGACTTTAGAGGAAATCACTTTGAATTTATTCTGTTTGGTGCAGGAAGAAGAATGTGTCCCGGAATGTTATTTGGTTTAGTTAATGTTGCACGTCCTTTATCCCAATTACTTTATCACTTTGATTGGAAGGTTCCTGATGGAGTTAATCCAAATGATTTGGACACGATTGAAACAGAAGGATTAACAGCCAGGAGAAAGAATGATCTTTATTTAATTGCTACTCCATTTGGTCTCTCTAAATAAAGACATAGACATAAAGAACTTTGAATTTTATTTAAGGTAATTAATAGCATATTTATGGTGATGAATAATAAGGCAATAGAGTCTATTGTATAATAGAGTAAGTTTTTTTTTTTTTGCATGTATCTGTATTTTCATATTTGTGACTTGTAAACAATGATCCATATATATGTGAAATAAATAAAACATTTAGATATATGATATCCTTTTTCAGAAATATATATGGCCTTAATATTTATATTTTTTGAATTGTTTCATTCTTCATTATGTAGCTAAATTTTGACGGATCTTTTAGTTCCATATCCAATATGGTCATCAAATTAGGCCCCTTGACCTTTTCCAAAGTAAGTGAAACTTCACAATCAACTTTAATGGTTGTAACTTGTAAGGACAAACGTTGAAATTTCAAAACCTATTCGATATTGACTTATCATTTGTAATAGTTCAGGAATATATTTGTTCTTTTTTCGAATATTTAATGACACTATCAACATTTTACTATTGTTGGTTTCCATAAAATAAAACACGATACATTATGAAACAATACGTAACAACCATCCAAACAAAGTGTAAGTGGTATCATGCAACCTCTCGGTATCTGAAATTGAATGTTGATGGGACTATTCCAATGGGAGGCAGCACTCCATCAAATCATGTAAATAAAATAACAAAGATAGGTATAATAAAGAATAAGTTTAGCTCGTCCATACCACTTATGAACGATTGATTAACACAAGTAAAATCTATCCATCCACCAAATCTTTGTGAACAATTGAAGATATATGCAATATTTACTCATCATTTATTTATTTATTTATTTATTTATCATCATATTCATATTCATATTCATATTCTTCATATCATAATATATTGCTAAAAGTGAGAACAAAAAATGTTAAAAGTTGAAATACCATTTTACCCCTAAACTAAATAAAAATATTATAAAATAGCTGATCAATTAAATATCAAATAGTAATTATATAATATTATTATTATATTGTACTAAATTCTAAAAGTGGAAAGGTGTTAAGTCAAAAATTCAAAGAAGAAAATATTCATAGAAAATTGCTAGACATTTTTATCCTTTTAAAAGATAAATTAGTTACATTTTTTCAAAAAAATATTGTATTTATATATATTTTTCTCCTTCAATTTACTTAACATTATATATATATATTAGGCATTTTAATAATCTACTTTAAACTATTTCTTATTTCTAATTACTTTATTTAAAAGATAAAGTCCATAATTTTCATATTTTCATTTTCATAACTTCCACATCACAGTAAAGGATGGTGAATTAGAAAGACATTAATGTTTTCATGAAGTAACATACATTCATCTTAATGCATTTAATGGATTACAAATTTTGTTTAATTTCTAATTACTTTATTTAAAAGATTAAGTCCATAATTCACACCTTTTCATTTTCATAACTTTCACATCATAGTAAAGGATGGTGAATTAGAAAGACATTAATGTTTTCATGAAGTAACATACATTCATCTTAATGCATTAAATGGATTACAAATTGTAACGATCGGGTTCCGTCATTATAGAAATGCCAACGGGAGGAAATTTGGGGTTGGAAAAACTTTTTCGTAGTATTAGAATTTTCCCAACCTTGTCCAGATTTGAATGAAATCGGAGTAGTTGAGGTGTAGGGAAATCTAGTAACAATCGAGTGGATTAATTATGGTTTTGATTGCATGAGTGGTTAGGTAACTCATTAAGGAATCCGTACGACCTTACATAATTGAATTTGGATGAGTAGATCTCCGAGAATTGATCTTAGCGTGAAAGGTATTTTCTGAGCGTCGTTGATTAGAGGTGTGATGTGGAATGGGGATTTGGAATTCTTTAAAATAGCATTCTATTTCGATTTTGCTGCTTTGGCGGGCGTCTCTGCCGCCTTGGCGGGGCCGCTGTGGCAGGATGGTGGCCACTGTGGCGGGCGAGACTGGACTTAAAATCGTAATTACTCACTGGTTTGAAAATGCCACTGTGGCAGCGCAAGGTGTTGCTCTGGCGCTACCGTAACAGCGGGATGAGGGTCGCTGTGGCGGGCCAAACGCGACTTAAGGTCGTAATAAACCTCTAAATGACCTATTTGGCACTTTTTGACTTTTAGAGCTAAGGAACGAATCCCAGGCAATTTCTACTCGTTTTTCACAATTCTTGAGGCTAAAGGTATGCTTTTAACTCTCCAAATTTATTTTTCGATCCGTAGAACGTAATAGAATGGGTCAATGTTGATGGGGGAGGGTTTTGATATTGAATATATGGTGGAAACAACCATAAATTGGATAATTAGGATCATGAGTTGATCTAGGGTTTGTTAGAATTGTTAGTAATCCGGGTAATTAATAATTGTTTATTGATTCCCGTATTATATTGATTGTTTGTAGACCAAGAACAAGCGAAACAAATCTGGAAAGGGAAGAATCAAGTTTCGTACGGTTTCAAGCTTGTTTCGAGGTAGGTGGTGGTTGTGATTCTATGATTATGTGATGTTTGTTTGTTCTTACTTCATTATGATACTTGTGTATGTATGAATGTTGCAATGTTGATCACACTTGATGTAAATGAGATAGATGAATGATGATTGCCATGAAATCATGATGTAAATGTATGATCTTGATGATGTACTTGTGATTGTGAATGTGGTGTGTGAATGGGATCGGTTGCCACGTTCCGGCATAACTAACTTGGATCGATTTCCACGTTCTAACATAAATATGGGATCGATTACCACGTTCCGACATAAAATTGGGATCGGATACCACGTTTTGGTATGCTAACTGTTTGGGTTTGGGTTCTGTGAGAGGACCAATGATTTGTGATAAATGTATAATGATGAGCATGTTAATAATATTATAGATGTTGATATATATGCATGTTATTATAATGTTTTTTTGACTTGCTTATGTTACACTAGTGGGATAGCCGCATGATCCTACCAGTACACTGTGGTTGTGTACTGATTCTGGACTTGCTCTTATTTTTGTTGAGTACAAGGAATTTTCAAGCGGCTATTGACAGACCTCGCTTAGGAGATTAGAGATCGTCGCATCGAATTCAAGGGTGAGCCAAATCTTCTGGGATGCCATGTAATTCTCTTTCGTCTATGTCCACCATTTCTGAACTTAGACATTTGTTTTAGTTAGTTGATTAGTTCATTGGTTGGGGTTGTGACCCTTCCGATTTAGACTTGTTATTTCGTTAGTAGTTTTGGTACATTGACTTTCAGGTTCTAGGTTGTTTCTTCCGCATTTGTTTAGTATAGTTCTTTAGATTCTTGTTGAATTTTATGAGAACTTCATTTATGAGTTATTTAATTTGTTTTAGTAGTTTAAATGCCTTAGTTTTGGTTTAGTTGCTTGTTTTGAGGTGTAGTAGTGGTTCTCCCACCGGAGGGTTAGTGTGGGTGCCAAGCACGACTGTCTGGGTCGTGACAAATTGGTATCAGAGCCTAGGTTCATGGATATTGATGTTCCGAAATGAGTCTAATAGAGTCGCAGAATGGTACGGGGATGCCTTTACTTTTCTTCAGGAGGCTATAAGACTTTAGGAAATCAATATAGTTTTCTCTTGTCTCCTTTCGTGCTATGACTTGATTCCAATTGGTATTTGGCGATTCCAATTGGTATCTAACCTCCTTCACTCTTCTGTCCGCAGATGGTTAATAGTAGGTTCAATGGCGCCAGGCCCGCAGCTCCCGTCAATGCTCCGATTGAGGAATCTACAACGAGAGGTCGCGATCGAGCCAGGGGTAGAGGAAGATCTAGGAGTAAAGGTCATGGAAGAGTAGCACCCGCCGTGAACAAGGTACCTATTAAGAATGTGCTTATGAATGAGAACCCTCCGGCGCAACATAAAGAGATAGAGGAGAATGTGGATGTTGAGGATGTTGAAGAGATTGGACAAGAAGAAGAGGTACCGGTTAGAACTACAGGTACTCCTCCTTTGGACCCAATGTTAGCTCAACAGATCATGTCGTTCTTGAAGGGATTATCTAGTCCTAGAGTGCTTCCATCTGGCCAAGCAACTCAAGCACCCGCTAATCCCCCTGATGCTAGCACTGCACCCAAGACGGGTGGAACTGGAGGTAATGATGCTTTCTTCAGTCCTTTGTTGGGTTCTGTTATGACGGGATATGAGCATGACATGTTGACTAAGTTTCTGAAGCTTAAGCCTCCGGTATTTCTTCGTTCTGAGACTGAAGATGCTTATGAGTTTATCTTAGACTATTATGAGAGGCTGTATAAATTGGGTATTGTTCACCAACATGGGGTTGAATTCGTGTCCTTTCAACTTCAAGGTGAGGCCAAGCAATGGTGGAGAACTTATATGAATGCAGATCTTCTACTTTACCTCCACTCACTTGGACCCAATTTCATGCTTTGTTCCTAGAAAAATATGTGGCTAGAACTTTGAGGGATCGCAAGAAGGATGAGTTTATGGCCTTAGAGCAAGGTGCTATGTATGTGGCTGCTTATGAGGCCAAGTTACATGCTTTATGTAGATATGCTACACAGTTGGTTACTACTGAGGAGGAGAGAATTGAGTTATTTATTAGAGGTTTGAATTCTGAGTTGCAAGTATTATCTGTTCATATGACTTCTGTAGGGAAGAGTTTTAATGAGGTGACAGACTATGTTAAGAAAGTGGAGGGGGTAAGGCGAGACGGACAAGCCAAGGCGTTGGCAAAAAGGGCCAAGAACTCGGGTAACTTTCAAGGTTCTTACGCTAGGGAGTCCGGAAGGCCAACGCTTGCAGCCAAGCCAATTCAGTCTGCTATGCTCGTTTCTACAGGTAACTACTCGGGAACTCCATCTTATAATATTAGGATAGCCAAGGAGTCGCGCCTTCAGCGGGAAGCAGACCATCATTTGATCGTATATGTTATAACTGTGGAGAACCTGGGCATATGTGGAGAGATTGTCCCCACCCACGTGTGTTAGATTCCGCACAATAGCATTCTAGAGCAGTGATACCCGCGGGGAATGTAATAATGGTCGAGGGCGTCCACAATGTGAGCGAGGAAATGGTAATGGTAATGCGGGCAGAGGTAATGTGCAACCTGGCAGGGAGGTGGTTCATAAAGATGATAGGGACTCAGTTTTATGCCTTTCCGGGCAAGAATGAGGCTGAGATATCTGACGCGGTGATCACTTAAAAATCTTACCATCAATTAAAAATTAGGCTTGAAGATGTCCCCAAGACAACGTTTAGGACTCGCTATAGGCACTATATATTCCTAGTCATGTCCTTTTGGTTGACTAATGCGCCTGCAACTTTTATGAGTTTGATGAATGGGGTGTTCAAACCATTTCTTGATTCGTTTGTGATAGTTTTCAGTGATGATATTTTGGTATATTTGAAAAGTGAGGAAGAGCATGCCGACCATCTTTGTATTGTTCAGGGTGTTCTTGGGAAACAAAGGTTGTATGCTAAATTTTCTAAGTTTGTGAACTTTGGTTGAATTCTGTTGCGTTTTTGGGGCATGTAGTTTCAAAGGAAGGGGTAATGGTAGATCCTCAAAAGATTGAGGCGACTAAAAAATTGGGTTTGGCCTAGCTCTGTGATGGAAGTTAGGAGTTTTGTGGGGCTCGCTAGCTGCTACCGTCGATTTGTGAAGAATTCTGTTTCTATTACCACTCACTTGACTAATTTGACTAAGCAGGAGATACTATTAGAATGGACTGAAAAATGTGAGGAGAGCTTTCAAAAGCTCAAGACTCTCTTGACTACCGCACCTATCCTAGCATTACCGGTGGAAGGTAAGGATTTTATAGTTTATTATGATGCTTCTCATTCTGGATTGGGCGCTGTGTTAATGCAGGATAAGAATGTTATAGCCTATGCGTCGCGCCAATTGAAGATGCATGAGAGAAATTATCCAACCCATGATTTAAAGTTGGTGGCGGTAGTATTTTCTCTTAAGATCTGGTGGCATTATCTTTATGGTGTTAAGTGTGAAGTGTTTACTGATTGTCGTAGTTTGCAGCATGTGTTCACTCAAAAAGATCTGAATTTGAGACAACGAAGATGGATGGAGTTACTCAAAGATTATGATGTGACTATTCAATACCATCCGGGTAAGGCTAATGTTGTGGCAGACGCTTTGAGTCGAAAAGCGGTAAGTATGGGTAGCTTAGCTTACTTGAGTGTAACCAACCGACCTTTGACCAAGGAAATTCAGACCTTAGAGTCTAAGTTCATGCAGTTGGGCTTCTCTGAAAGAGGCGGGGTGTTAGCTAGCATTGAAGTTAAGACCACATTCATTGAGGAGATCAAGGCCAAACAAATTGAGGATGAAAATTTAAACAAACTCAATGAGAAGATGGCGAATGGTAAGGCACAAGAGACCACTCTTGATGCGGATGGTGTACTTAGTGTGAAAGGGAGGATTTGTGTTCCTCGAGTTGATGACTTGATTCAAAAATTGTTGGCAGAATCTCATAGTTCACGATATTCTATTGATCCGGGTGTGACCAAGATGTATAGAGATCTGAAACGAATTTATTGGTGGTCGGGCATGAAGAAAGACATAGCGGAGTTTGTGGCTAAGTGTCAAAATTGTCAACAAGTGAAATATGAACATCAAAGGCTTGCAGGTTTACTTCAAAGGATGTCAATTCCAAAATGGAAGTGCGAAAGAATAGCTATGAATTTTGTGGTTGGTCTACTCAAGACTTTGGGGAAGTTTGATTCTATTTGGGTAGTGGTTGATAGATTAACCAAGTCATCTCATTTTATTCCGGTAAGAATAGATTATAATGTTGAGCAATTGGCTAAGATTTATGTGAAAGAGATAATGAGATTGCATGGAGTGCCCCATTCTATCATCTCAGATCGTGGTACCCAACTCACTTCCAAGTTTTGGAGGAAATTGCATGATGAATTGGGCACACAAATCACTTTTAGTACAACCTTTCATCCACAGACGGATGGACAATCTGAGAGGACCATTCAAGTGTTGGAAGACATGTTCAGGGCATGTGTGATTGATTTTGGAGGGCATTGGGATAAATTCATACCTTTGTGTGAGTTCTCTTATAATAATAGTTATCACTCCATCATTAATATGGCACCATTTAAAGCACTATATGGGAGGGGATATAGATCACTCATATGATGGTTTGAGGCTAGATATGTGAAACCTTTGGGGGTTGATTTAGTGAATGATGCTCAAGATAAGGTAAGGAGTATTCAAGCTAAGCTTTTAGCAGCCCAGAGTAGACAGAAGAAATACGCGGATCATAAGGTAAGAGACATGGAATTTCAGACCGATGAGAATATTTTTCTTAAGGTATCACCTATGAAAGGGGTGATGAGATTTGGTAAGAAAGGTAAGCTAAGACCTAGATATATTGGTCCCTTTGAAGTTCTTGAATGTGTAGGGTCGGTGGAGTACAGATTGGCTTTACCTCCTAATCTATCCGGTGTTCATCCGGTATTTCATGTGTCTATGTTGAAGAGATATCATGGTGACGAAGATTATATCATTAAGTGGGACTCAATTGTGTTAGACAAAGACCTCCAATACGAGGAAGAACCGATTGCTATTCTTGATCATGATGTGCGTAAATCGAGGACCAAGGAGATTAAGATCGTGAAAGTTCAATAGAAGCATCGTCCAGTTGAAGAAGCTTCTTGGAAAACCAAGAGGGACATGCGAGACAAGTATCCCTAATTGTTCGTCGAATCAGGTACTACTTCGTTCTTTCTTTAGCCTACTTTTCCTAAGTTTTGTCACTCGGGGACGAGTGATAGGTAAATTGGTATCTATTGTAACGACCGGGTTCCGTCGTTATAGAAATGCCAACAGGGGAAAATTTGTGGCTGGAACAACTTTTTTCGTAGTATTAGAATTTTCCTAACCTTGTCCAGATTTGGATAAAATCAGAGTAGTTGAGGTGTAGGGAAATCTGGTAATAATCAAGTGAATTAATTATGGTTTTGATTGCATGAGTGGTTAGGTAACTCATTAAGGAATCCGTACGACTTTACGAAATTGAATTTGGATGAGTAGATCTCCGGGAATTGATCTTAGCGTGAAAGATATTTTCTGAGCGTCGTTGATTAGAGGTGTGTTGTGGAATGTGGATTTGGAATTCTTTAAAATAGCATTCTGTTTCAATTTTGCCACTTTGGCGGGCGTCTTTGCCGCTGTGGCTGGTAGGTGGCCACTATGGCGGGCGAGACGGGACTTAAAATCGTAATTACTCACTGGTTTGAAAATGCCGCTGTGGCGGGGCAAGGTGTTGCTTTGGTGCCGCCGCTACAACGGGATAAGGGCCGCTGTGGCAGGCTAGACGCGACTTAAGGTCGTTAATAAACCCCTAAACGACCTTATTTGATACTTTTCGACTTTTAGAGCTAAGGAACGAACCCCAGACGATTTCTACTCTTTTTTCACAATTCTTGAGGCTAAAGATAAGCTTTTAACTTCCCAAATCCATTTTTTGATCCGTAGAACATAATAGAATGGGTCAATGTTGATGGGGGAGGATTTTGATCTTGAATCTATGGTGGAAACAACCATAAATTGGATAATTGGGATCATGTGTTGATCTAGGATTTGTTAGAATTGTTAGTAATCTGGGTAATTAATAATTGTTTATTGATTCCCGTATTATATTGATTGTTTGTAGACAAAGAACAAGAGGATCAAATCCAGAAAGGGAAGAATCAAGTTTCTTAGGGTTTTAAGCTTGTTTCGAGGTAGGTGATGGTTGTGATTCTATGATTGTGTGATGTTTGTTTGTTCTTGCTTCATTATGATACTTGTGTATGTATGAATGTTGCAATGTTGATCACACTTGATGTAAATGAGATAGATGAATGATGATTGCCATGAAATGATGATGTAAATGTATGATCTTGATAATGTACTTGTGATTGTGATTGTGGTGTGTGAATGGGATCGGTTGCCACGTTCCGACATAACTAACTTGGATCGGTTGCCATGTTTCAGCATAAATATGGGATCGGTTGCCGCGTTCCGGCATATCATTGGGATCGGATACCATGTTTCGATATGCTAATTGTTTGGATTTGGGTTCCGTGAAAGGACCAATGATTTGTGATAAATGTATAATGATGAGCATGTTGATAATATTGTAGATGTTGATATATATGCATGTGATTATAATGTTGTTTGACTTGCTTATGTTACACTAGTGGGATAACTGCTTGATCCTACTAGTACGCTATGGTTGTGTACTGATTCTGCACTTGCTCTTATTTTTGTTGAGTACAGGGCATCTTCAAGCGGCTATTGATAAACCTCGCTTAAGAGATTAGAGATCGTCGCATCGAATTCAAGGGTGAGCCAAATCTTTCGGGCTACCATGGAATTCTCTTTCGTATATGCCCACCATTTCCGGACTTAGACATTTGTTTTAGTTAATTGATTAGTTCATTAGTTAGGGTTGTGACCCTTCTGATTTTGATTTGTTATTTCGTTAGTAGTTTTGGTACATTGACTTTTAGGTTCTAGGTTGTTTCTTCCGCATTTGTTTAGTATAGTTCTTTTGATCTCTTGTTGAAGTTTAATTATGAGAACTTCATTTGTGAGTTATTTAATATGTTTTAGTAGTTTAAATGCCTTAGTTTTGGTTTAAGTTCTTTTTTTGAGGTGTAGTAGTGGTTCTCCCACTGGAGGGTTAGTGTGGGTGCCAATTACGACGGTCTGGGTTGTGACACAAATTTAGATTAATTTTACATGTTGGAATATGTACTAGACCTAAATTTCAATAACTAAAACCCCTCATTTCATGGTTGCATTAACACTTAGAAATAACTACAACCCTCCAAATTCTAATAACCTAAATCCCTGATTTCTTTGCTTCATTAATAGAACATTTTCTAATAACTATAACCTATGAAATTTTAATAACCAAAACCCCATATTTCTTGGCCGTATATTTCACAATTATTGCATACCCAATGGTAGTTACATATACATTTATGATGGTTATTGCATACATATTTTTATTTTCTTCTTGAAATATTTCCTAAGTGTAACGACTTGTTCCCGTCGTTATGAAAAAGCCAATGTGGAAAGAATTTGGGCTAGAAAACTTTTGAGTAGTGACTTGGAAATTTCTAGTCTAGGCCAGACTTGGACGAAATCTGAGTCAAGTGAGGTCTAGGGAAATCTGGTAATAAACGGGGGGTTTAATTATGAATTTGATCACATGAGTGGATAGCCAAGACGTTAAGGAGCCTGTATGGCTTTACGAAATTGAATTCAGGCGAGAAGAAATCCCGGAACTGATCTTGGCGTGAAATGGTAGTTTTTTAACGTCAAGGGTTGAAGGTGTGTGGAGAAATGGGAGCTTGGAACTCAAATTCCAACATTCTGTCTCCGTGCAAGCTGCCAGAGCGGGATTGATCCCGCCAGGGTGGGGCCGCTGTAGCGGGACAGTCGCGACTTAAGTCAGGGAAAAACCCCAATTTCATTATTTTTCTGCAAACTTCGTTCTTAAGAGTTAGGAGGCGACCCAGGACGAGTTCTTGACAGTTTTCCACGACTTTTGGTGCTAAAGGTAAGGATTTTACTCCCCTAATCCATTTTTTGATCCGTAGAACTTAGATTCAGGGGTAATTATCATTGGGGGAGAGTTTGACCTGAAATTAATAGTGGAAAAAGCCTTAAGTTGGGTATTGAGATCTTGGGTTTGGCCTAGGGTCGATAATGTCGATTGTAATCTAGGTAATTAAGCCTCGTTTATTGATCCTTCCATTATTTGTATGTTTCCCTATGCGTGTATGCGAATAGGGAAATGTGGAAACGAACCTAATGTAATGATTATGTGTGAATAATACATGACATGAACCTGTTACTTAATTGTATGATTTGAGTATTGTTCATTATGGATGTGATTGTGATTGCGATTGTGTTGATTGGATCGGGTGTCACTTTTTGACACATACATTGGATCGACTGTCACGTTCTGACTCATATATTGGACCGGGTGTCACGTTCTGACACATGCATTGGATCGGGTGTCACGTTCCAACACACTAACAGTTTGGGTATGGGTTCCATGAAAGGACCATTGTGTTTTCATATCCAATTGCTATTGAGAAGGTGGAATTGTACATTGCTTGTAACGACCCAAACCATTGTTATTTAGGAAAAGCAAAACGTCAGGAAAATACTGGGGACATTGTCCCGCCAGAGCGGGCCAGATGCCGCTAGGGAGGCAGCGCCACATCGGGATAAGTAGCGGCCAGAGCGGGATAGGCGAGACAAAATTTAAATAACGCGAAGTCCTATTTTCTCTTTTTTCCAAAAACACTAAAAAGAGGTGAGAATCACCCTAGAATCCCTCAAAAAGATGCTCTAAGCTTGGGAAGGAAGGAGAAAGAATTTTCTAGCGTAATGAGGTCGAAGGATTGCAGATTTTCGGTCAAGATCCACCGTCCCATCGTCTGGGAACCAGAATTTGATCTACAATTCCTCTGTGAATGCTTGGCGCCCCAAGTAGGCTAGGTTTATTTAATTGAGTAGTTATAAATCTATTATTCACTGCATGGTATATTGCTAAATTGATGGTAGAATTCATGCATAGGCTTTCATGCACCAAAAACAGATTATTGTACACGTATCTTAGGTGTTACACCGAACGTATACCGTAGGAGAAAGCCTTAGTCGATGAACTGGGGTTAGGTGTTGGTTGATTTCCTAATTGACGATATTGATGTTGAGTTATTGAGATATTGTATGCATGTGTGTATGGGAAGGATCGAAATGTGGGAACGAACATAATGAATAGAATATGTGCAATTGCATGCCATGAACCTAATACTTGATTGTGTGATTATAAGTATGTTCGTTATGGATGTGATTGTGATTGTGATTGTGCTGAGGGACCGGGTGTCACATACCAACACACTAACATGCATTGGATCGGATGTTACGTACCAACATACATACATACCTTGGATCAGGTGTCATGTATCGACACACTAACATGCATTGGATCGAATGTCCCGTACCGACATACATACATACATTGGATCGGGTGTCACGTACCGACACACTAACATGCATTGGATCGGATGTCACGTACCGACATAAATACATATTGGATCGGGTCACGATCCGGCACACTAACAGTATGGGTATGGATTCTGTGAGAGGACCATTGACTTGTCATATATGTTTATTTGTGAGAATGGGGAATTGTTCATTGATCTCGAAATAGATGATTGGATTATCTAATATATGTATATATGTGTGGCTTGCAGTGTGGTAGGTAAATTGGATATATTGATTTATGTAATGGATAGGGAATGGTCAGGCCCATTCAGGAGGTGCTACGGTGAGTAGGGACCAAGGGTCTAGTATTACTATGTGTTACCTTTTAAAGATGGTCATAAGAATTGTGTTGTTACATCTATTGTTATTGAGATGAAAGGGTAGTATTCTTGATGTAAATACATAGGTAGATACTACCTTGGGTAAAGGGTTCGTATTTAGTGATTAGTAAGCCTTGAATTTATGTACTATGGGTCAATGGTTGAGTGGTAATATGGAAGAAACAAGGGTACGTCGTGAGTGGATAGTCGGAATGCTTGTGGTGTTATTCGGGAACTCTTCTATGAGTTATAATGTTTAAGCTATGATCGAGAACCGAGTGAGTAGGGTGTTAGAGACGAGTATTATAATTAATTTTGCTAGTATATGATAAAAGTAGCCGGGGATGGTAAGGTGGAGGAATAAACGGTCTTATTGCTTGTTTTCCTGCTAGTCAATTTCTTATATTATGTGGTGGGTATCGGGTTGACTGATGATGCCTATCGGTACGTGTGGTTGTACTAATACTACTCTTGCTATGCCTTTTTGGCATAGTCTGGATGCAAGATCGGTGATGTTTCCTAGGTAAAGACGAAGATAATCTCCAGCAGCTTCTATTTTTCTTTCCGCATAGTGGGAGCTGTGTCCTTGCTATTTTTGTTATATCTTGTAATCTTAGAAGCTCTTGTGCCTGTTTAGACTAGATCCTTGGGGGTGTTAATTACTTTACAAGTCTTAACTTTAAAATGTATTTAGAAGTCCTTGGTTATAAAATCTTGAAATTCCATCTATCTCAATTTTTCTTTAATCTCTCGCATGTTTTTGAACCGTTGGGAATCGAAGGTTCTCCTAGTGAGGTGTTAGAGTAGGTGCCCGAACGGTCCGGTGGGTTGGTCGTGACATTGCTCCTGTAATGATAACTGGATTGTATCCCGTATATGTGTGTTTATTGTATTGTGATTGTCGTTGTATATTGTGCTTATGGGAGTAGCCGTGTGATCCTACCAGTACATTGTGGTTGTGTACTGATACTACACTTTCTCTTTCTTTGTTGAATACATGGCATCTTCAGGCGGCTACTAACAGACCTCATTTAGGAGATCACTGATCGAGACCGAATTCAAGGGTGAGCCAGTTCTTCCAGGCTGCCATGAGTTCTCATTTGTTTAGTCCATTTTCTTCAGACTTAGACCAGTACTTTAGACATCCGCTTGTTTAGTTTTAGGTTTGCACCCTTTGGTCTTAGACTTGTTGTTAGTAGAGTTTTGGTACATTGACTTTCAGGTTCTAGGCATTGTTTTCCGCAATTGTTTTGTTAGACTTTCGAATTTTATGGGAACTCCCTATTTTTCCTTTAGACATTTAAACTTGCTTCCATATCTTTTAATGTTCTAGTTTTTCGTTATGTTGCTTGGTTGGGTCGTGGTAATGGTTCTCCCACCGGAGGGTTAGTGTGGGTGTCAATCACGACGGTCTGGGTCGTGACATTAAGCTTAATTAACACATTTGAATATTTTTTCAAATTTTTTTATACGTCTTATATTATATATTTGTTATTTTTAAGTTTTGCTTTTATGAAACTTATACCCTTTCATTTATTTATTATTTTTTCTCTTTTATATGCTTTAAATATCCACCTTCATATCGCATATCTAATTACCTATTCAATTGCTACTATATATATATATATATATATATAACTCTCATACTTTTCATATTTACAGCCTCTAAATATTTAATTTAAGATTTTAAGATAACTTTTGGTGTTCCTTCAATTTTATTTATGTAAATGATCTTCTTTTTGTTCTATTGATTCATTCTTTAGTTGACTCGACAAAGAAAGATCTTGAATTTTGATTGGCTATGATAGAAGGAGTCGACAAGAACCCAGAAAATTATGTACTATTTTTGTATTTCTGTTTACATCTATATTGTATGATTAAAGTCTTAAGAAAGATGAGTACATCACAATTTTTGTGTTTTCTATATATTAGACTTTTAAAATTTTAATTTTCTATGAATATTGATTAGTCATTTGTGGCTTTATTGAAAGTTTGTTAACTACTAACCAAAATTCAAAACTTACAATTGGTTGCTTAAAAGAACTTGATTTTAAACATTAAAATACACTCCTTATTTAATACTTTTTGCCATATTTTAAAGATATATTAGTAATTATTGCATTCTATTACTCACTACAGGTTTTCATAGAATTTTAATTATTCCAACAAATGTATGAAAATTCTCACGGACACACGTGCAGCGCACGTATCCAGAAACTAGTATTACTAAAAGTGGGAAGAACTCAAACCAAAAGTTGAATTACCATTTTACCTTTTTTTTTAAAACATTTATCCTGTTTTTAAAATAATAATTATATATCAACTATATATTCTACATTAATGCTCACAATTATGATTAAGCCTATAGACTCTTCTTTGATGGCACGATGCTAGCTGCTTCAAGCCTTCAATTATAACTGATGAAGACTAAGGATACTCCCAACAATTAAGTATGGATTTGATGAGTCTTTTTTATTTTTGGCTAAAACATCTTTAATAATTTGGTTTTCTTCAACTTCTTAGCTTTAATAATTTGATTCTCTTCAACTTCTCTTACCTAAGGCCCCTTATTTAAAGTCACATAGAAGAGCACTGAATTTACAAATCTCATTTGAACATTTTTCTTCAATATGCCATATTCTCACCGATGAAGAACCTGTCACACCCCGAGCCTGCACCCTGTGCGGAACTGGCACTCAAGAACCATTGTTGTTCCCAAGTGAACCCTTGGCCTGGCTTAACTTATAGTGGAAGACTTAACTTAACAGAGATAAACCCATATAACTCAAGAATGTTAATAAGAAAACATTCAACTAGCCAATAAGACAAACTCAAGTCTTTAAACAACATATGAAATGAATAAGACTAAAGAACTATGACTACTTGTCTATGAAGCCTCTAAATAATGAGGGGATGTCGGGACAAGACCCCCGATCATCCTAACAACTGAGATACTAGAAAGCAAAGTAAAAGGAGTCCTCTGGAAACCAAAGAGGCTCACTAACTGACTCTGAGTGCTCAACTGGATCAACGAGGCACTGGATACTGATCCTGGTTACCTGTGTCTACATCATAAAACGATGCATGCCAAATATCATCAGTACATTGAATGTACGAGTATGTGAGGGGAAAACTAAACATAACATAAGCTTGAAAGGAATCTGAAAGGAACACTTACCTTGGCTTTACTCAACTCATGCAAGGTAAAAACAACAATAAAGATGCAATTTATGAAAAGCAATTAAAACATTAAATGACAACTCAATGTATTAAAGAAGTACAATAGCAACTGAGTTTACGCATATAATAAAGTAATATAATATTGTGGGAGTTTCTCTAACCGAAAACCACCACTATGAGCCTAAGTGATGATACAACGTCTTGCCCATGCTGCTAAAACTATCCTACACTTTGCAGTCATATAGAACGCCTTAACTAAGTGGATCCACTAGTCTATGCTAAAAGGCACTAAGGAGTCATCTAAAATGTATGATCCTTTTTACCCATGATGGCTACATGGTTTATGGAGACTTGAGTTATTATGAACTCGCGTCCCCATATCGGTGTTCAATACTACTCCCAAAATATACTCAGCTCATATGTTTTAAAAAAACAAAACTCTTTCTTTGGTTTGAGATAATTACTCAAAACTTAGCTTAAAATCTCTCTTGGAAATCGGTGTTTCCTTTCTTGCTCAAATGTAAAAACATTTTTAACTCTTGGGAATACTTAGTTTCCGTATAATCTTTGAATAAATGAACTTTACTCTTACTCTTTACTCAACTCAAAGCTTAAGTCTTAACACAAAGTTAAAATGTTTGTAAAAGACTTTTGGAAAACTTTATGAATTTCTCTTAACTTGACTCTTAACTTCTCTTGACTTGACTCTTAACCTTCCTTGAATTGAATTATGGATTCAAGGATTGTTATTTTTGATAGGAAAAATCTCATGATGTTTATGAGTGTTTTTAGATAGTTAAACATGAGAAAAGATCAAGAAATCATTGTCTGGAAGCAAGTCCGCTATGTGGAGATGCATTTAATTATTTGGTCGCAAAATAAATTTTGAGGCAGAATGGTCCGTGACCTCTCCGCAACGCGAAGACAACTTTGTCAATCCTGAGGACGAGGTTCGTACGCGGACCTGGTACCCAGATTTTCCCGACATGTTCCTTCTTCATTTTCTCACCCCAATTCACCTAAATTAGATTATTTTTCTCAATTCCTCTTTAGATTCAGATACCTAGCATATGTACACAAGAATATAATCAAACACAACTCTAAAATCGACCTTAAACTCTCAAGAACTCCTCAATCTCATCCCAAATTCGAGAACGAAAGCAATTCAAGAATACAACTCAAGAACATCAAAGTCTCAATCCTTTAGGACGAAAATCATACTGAAATAAACATGTTTGGCACGTGGGTGAACGAACCCAATGTTATGTGAACTCACATACCTCGTAGGGATCACCCCTAGACGAAATTTACGACCTTAGCTTTAAGAATTGACGATTCCTTGCCTTCTCTTCTCTCAAAACCCTAACTCAAATCTCAAAAGCGTAAACTAACCAACTTCAGTTTAGACCCCAATTAATCACCAAAAACAAAATTAAGTCATTTTGGTATGGAAAAGACCAAAATACCTTTCCAAAATCCGGATTGAACTTTGTTGATCCAAACAGCCCAACTTCCAATGGGCATATCTCACTCATACGAACTCGGAATCACGCAAACTCGGCAGAGTTGAAAATATAGTCCAAAGATCTTTCCTTCAGTTTCTTGTAGCACACCTAACTCATCCTGATCTAGGAGTTATGGTCATTTTAAGTTGACCTAAAACTCAAACTTAACATAACTTAACCAATTTTCCAGATTTTTCATTCTTTCCAAAAATGATTCTTTCTAATTCTAGCTCTTTCTAGTTTTTGAATTATCGAGATGTTACAATATATCCCCCTTGGGAACTTTCGTCCTCGAATGAGATTACTCTTAGTAGGTTAAGGGTGTATCATCTAACATTCAACTCAACACCTAACAAGCGAATCTAACACATCAAGTATATAAATTAAAGGGTACTAAGAAGAGAATTAGTACCTTGATCTAGAATTTCTCCGGGCTTAAAGAGATGTTGATATCTCTTTTTCATATCTTCCTCAGCTTCCCAAATAGCTTCTTCAACAAACTGATTCCTCCAAAGGACTTTGACTGATGCTACTTCCTTAGTCCTCAACTTGCGAACCTAGCGATCTAGAATCTGAACCGGAATCTTGTCTTAGGATAAGCTATCCTTAATACCAATATCTCCCATTGGTATGACAAGTGAAGGATCTCCCATGCACTTCTTCAATATGGAAATATGAAATACCGGATGAACCGTTGCTAACTCTTGGGATAGCTCTAACTCATAAGCTACATTACCAACCTTTTGGATATTCTGTAAGGGCCAATATACCAAGGACTAAGCTTCCCCTTCTTACCAAACCTCTTAAAACCCTTGATGGGTGAAACTTTCAAGTATACCCAATCATTTACCTCAAACTCTAACTCCATTCTCCTAACATCAGTGTAGGATTTCTGACGACTCTGTGTTGTTTTCAATCTTTCTTGATGTAACACCTCGCTAATTGAAAGAATAGAAAGAGATAGAATTGGAAATAGTCATTTTTGGAAAGAATGAAAATTTTGGAAAATTGGTTAAGTTAAGAATGAGTTTTGGGTCAACTTTAAACGACCAAATATCTTGGAATTATCTTTCCAACGCCACTGAGTTTGCATGATTCCGAGTTTGTATGAGTGAGATTTTCCCATTTGAAGTTGGGTTGTTCATATAAGGAAAGTCTAATCCGGATTTTGGAAGGGTAGTTTAGTCTTTTCCTTACCCAATTAATTTAATTTCATTTTTGGTAATTAGTTGGGGGTCTAAACTGAACTTGGTCAGTTTACTCTTTTAAAAAAGAGTTAGGGTTTTGAGAGAAGGGAAAAAAAGAGGAGAAGAAGCAAGGATTCGTCGATTTCTTTGAGATTTTCGTGTAGATTTCACCAAGGGTTAATCCCTACGAAGTATGTGAGATCACATAGCATTGGTTTAGTTTACCCACGCGCCAATCGTGATTCAATTCAGCGAAGTTGTATTGTTTTGAAAGCAAATCTTATGAGTTCTTGATGATAATTCGTTTGAAATCTTGTGGGTTCTTGTTGTTGAAGTTCCTTGAGTTTGATTCATGATTTTAGGTGTGTTTTCGAGTAGAATCTTACATATATTGATGGTATAGTTGATTCTAAATGTTTGGGAAAATAACCAAGTTGAAATAGGGGGTTCAGAGTTGAAAAATGAAGAAGAAAAGTCGGAGTCACCTGGGCAAGGGCCTGGGGCACCGCCCAGCCAGAGCGCCCCAAAAGGGGCTCTGAAATTTGACCTCTGGGGCACCGCACCAGTCAGAGTGCCCCAAGTCAGTCTCTGAAATTCAAGGGCTGGCGCCCCACGCCTCTCACAGCGCCAGGGATGCCACTTCTTCCACATTTTCCCCTTCTTTCCGTACTAGTTCCTTAGCAACATACCTATGTTTTCTAGTCGATTTCTATACTCTAAGGTACGTCTAAACATCATGAAATCATCCTTAAACATTAAATCACGAACCTTGAATCCATAATTCAATTCAAGGAAAGTTAAGAGGTTAAAAATTAAGTCAAGAGAAGTTCATAGAGTGTTCCAAAAGTCTGACACAAACATTTTAACTTTGTTTTAAGACTTAATCTTTGAGTTGAGTAAAGAGTAAGAGTAAAATTTATTTTCTTCAAAGATTATACGGGAACTAAGTATTCCCAAGAGTTAAAATGTTTTCACATTTAAACAAGAGAGAAAACACCAATTTCCAAGATAACTTTTAAGCTAAGTTTTGAGAAATTATCTCAAACCAAAGAAAGAGTTTTGTTTTTAAAACATATGAGCTAAGTATCTTTTGGGAGTAGTATTGAGCACCGATACGGGGAAGCTAGTTTATAATAACTCAAGTCTTCATAAACCATGTAGCCATCATGGGTAGAAAAGATCATACTTTTTAGATGACTCCTTAGTGCTTTTTAGCATAGACTAGTGGATCCACTTAGTTAAGGCGTTTTATATGACGGCAAAGTATAGGACAATTCTAGAAGCGTGGGCAAGACGATGTATCACCACTTAGGCTCATAAAGGTGGTTGTTGGTTAGAGAAACTCCCACAGTATTATATTACTTTATTATATGAGTAAACTGAGTTGCTATTGTACTTCTTTAATACATTGAGTTGTCATTTACTGTTTTAAATACTTTGTATGAACTGCACCTTTATAGTTGTTTTTACTTTGCATTTGAGTTGAGTTATTCATGAGTTGAGTAAAGCCAAGGTAAGTGTTCCTTTCAGATTCCTTAAGCTTGTGTTATGTTTAGTTTTCCTCTCGCATACTCGTACATTCAATGTACTGATGCCATTCGGCCTGCTTTATTCTATGATGCAGACACATGTAACCAGGATCAGCACCCAATGCCTCGTTGATCGAGTTGAGCACTCAGAGTCAGTTGGTGAGCCTCTTTGATTTCGGGAGTGCTCCTTTTTCATTGCTTTAGTGTTTTAATTGTTAGGATGATCGGGGGTTTTGTCCCGACATCCCTCTTTATTTTAGAGGCTTCATAGATGAGTAGTTATAGTTCTTTAGACTTTCCATTTTAAGTTGTATACGTTAAGATGTGTGTTGCCATTTTGGCTAAGTTATTATCTCATGAATTATATTTTGAGACTGTTTCTTATGTTTAAGTCTTCCGCTGAGTAAGTAAGCCAGGCCAAGGGTTTGCTTAGGGCTGATGTTTGCGTAATCAAGACACAACTTCCAATGCAAGCGTTTACGATCATACAATAGTATAATAATCCAACTAAGGGTTGGGATCGTTCCCACAGGGAGTGGTTTTGAGAATTAATAGAAAAATAAAATTAAGTTCTAATTAGTCATAGTTAAAATATTATCGATTAAAAACATGCTAAATCTAAGGAGTGACGCAAGTGTCAATTAACAATGGGGTTTTTGTGACGAGTAAGTAAAAACAACAAAAATGCAAAGAGTACTAATCAAGGAGTTGGGGTTCTTGGGATGTGATAGGAATACGGGATAAACTAAACTATTGGGTACATGCTTTTGATAATAAATCTGTTGAATATTTGTGACTAGGCTAGACCATAGTGGGGGTAAATTCTCTCTCGAGCAACTTACCTCGAATCAAATGGGTTCCTCTCGAACACCCACTTGCAGCATGAAGAACAGCCTCCGCCTTAGCCCACTCACTCTGTCTCGAGCTGAGTGTGTGGGAGAAGGACTAGGGTTCACTCTCTCGAGCTAAACCTCATGTCGACCCACTCCCACCAATCATCAATTTAGTAGTCTTAGTTTTAGGACCTCTCTCTCGAGCAAGTCGAAAACACAAAGGTGAAATCATATTTGCAACTACAATTTCATTAAGTTCCACAACAATTACTAAATGAAATCACATCTAAATAACAAATAAATCATCAACAAGCAAGACCCAACAGAAAATCTAACCCATATTCACAAAATCACACCCCAAGAATTAGGGATTTAGCTACACATGTAAAAGAGGTAAAAATGTATACCAAATTCAGTTTCCATCAATGGGTATGCAAGATTAAGTCTTAAAACAAGTCAAAAGTGAAGAATACTCAAGACCCAAGTCCAAAATCTTGGAGTTAAAACCCTTTGAATCTTCAAGTTCTTCAAAACCCTCTCCAATCTTAGGACTCAAAAGTCTATGTTAAAAATTCTATAATAAAAAATCTGATACTAAGCTACAACTCTCAACGCGTATTTATAGTTTTCAAAAATCTATGTTGCAGCAGATCATTCGGCGATCCGCCCTTTGGGAGGTTTCATCGCTGTCTTACTCTATCCTTCAGCATCGTCGTGTTTGGATCATTGGTCGACATAGTACAGCTTTGCGAAACTGCTCTGTAATACGCCGACTGCTCCTTTTCTCCGCCGATCTGATCCTTTCCTTCAGGGCTCAACACACTGGAACAAAACGGAACAAAAGACGAGGATAAGACCTTTTGGCAACTCGCCGAATGGGTTCGGCGATTCTCAAATCTTCATTTCTTTGGTCTTTCAGCTGCCTTTGTTCCTTTTTTGTTAAGTAGTGTCCATACTTTCCTTCAAACTCCAAATACCTGAAACTTAATGGTTTTCAGCAGATATTGAGATAAAATATGCATTTGAGGACACTAATTCTATCAAAATATAGCCCTAAATAAGTCCAATCTGTGGACTCATCAACACCCCCAACTTAAACTTTTGTTTGTCCTCAAGCAAACTCAAGTTCAACTGTTCAAAAAGGGTGTCTCGAACAGTGCTACGCAAGACTCAATCATGAATGCACGCAACAAAACTCAATTTACTGATGGAAAGATCAAATGTGCACTCAATGATTCAAGATGTAACTCACCAATATCAAAGAATCTCATGCTCACAATAGTTGCTTCATGTGCAAGTTCAAGCTCAACCAAAATGTTCATATGCCCTCACACAAGGAATGATTCCATATTCACACAATGGTTCACAGTTTAAAGCTTCAGAATCAGATGCAACGCTCACATTCACAAAGAAGAACACAATGCATGCTTTCACCCATAGGTTTACCCGTATTTTCCGATCAACATTTTCTTCAGCTCACTCAAGATAAAAAAGGTCTTTTCAAGGCTTGTTATGGGGCTGAGTGCAAAGGTATGGTCATTTAGGCTCAGTGACTTTCATCCTTATGAAATGTGGTGCGATATGTGGTGCTCACAACACTTAATTTCCTTTTCCTTCATCATTCTCTTTAGTGCTCATAAGTCATCCTATTATTCACTTTCCATGGATTGTTTGGGAACCCCATTTCTTTTGTACTTTATTCCACAACTTTCTTTTTCTTTCTCTTTTCTCTCTCTCTTTGATTTTATATGGAGGGATTCCATTTTTCTCAAAACCATAAGTAAGAGGAGACTTTCCTTGCACTTCTAGATTTGCCTTTTCTTTTCACCACACCCCAAACTTAGGCCAAAAGCCTAAGTTGGCTATTTAACTAACCATAACTTCACGAGGATTATGGGTAATGGATAAAGAAAGGTTATGATTTCATTAAGTTTCTTCCAAAGAAAAGTAAGGCTCAAGGGGTGTTCAAAAGCGGTTCACACACTTACAAGGTAGGTCACAGAAGAGGTATATGTCAAATTTGCTCACACTGTTAGAAGTTGCCTAAGATCATATCAAGAGATAGCATCACTTAGTTGACTGGACTAACGGGGCAAATTCTAGGATCTATCATGCATGGTTCAAAGTAAGCTCATCACACTAGGCATTGACACTACAGTCAAACAAGACTTCACATTTTCGCTAGTGTGCAATGATCATCACAAGAAACTCAATTTGATACTACGCTAGTCATAAAGAGATGCAAAGAGTTCACATATTGTCTACGCAACTTCATTTGGCCTCATCGTAGCTACGCATTCATGTTCGTTCGATTGAGAGCACTATTCAATTCATTGGTATTGATCGGAACCGAGACTTAAATTTTGCCAAAGAACATCCACATTCAACATACGAGAGGTGGCAAAATTTTTTGGATGGGTTAAAATTTTGCAATTTAAAATAACACGAGCCATAAGCTCAAACATCCATAGAGATAGTATATCAAACACAATTTTTAAACAGAACAACCCACATACAAACAAAACACGAACATCAATAGCACACAAAGGTGGGCCTCACCCCACCACAAATAAAAATAATTTTCCTCAAATGCCAATAACAAAATATCCTGAATGTAAAATAAAGTAAGACATAGATGGAGGTAAATAAGGGTCATGTCTACACAGTCGCTCCATCTATCAGGGCATCAGTGCCCGGTACCTTACCCTGAGCCTGGGCATCAGTACCTGGAGTCACCTTAGGAGGAGTAGTAGTTGCACTAGGGTTCGCTACAGGAAAATCTGCCAATGAGGCTTGTACAACAACATCTATCATAGCCTTCTCAACCTCATCGAAGCCCTCAGATGAAATCTCCTCAGCAACGCCATGCATCTCCTCATCTGTCTCTTCCTCAGACTCGGGCTCAGCTGGCTTTACTGGGTCGTCGGGGAATTCCACCGTCCCAAAGACCATAGACATAAGAGTGGACTTCAGCTGGTCCACATCTTTCCTCAGCTCAGCAACAACGGCTTGTAAAGTAGTCACTTCCTTAGTAGATCCTTGGTCACACTCACACACCGCTATCCTAGCCTCAAGGGTGTCAATGGTAGTGCTCAGGGGTGTCACCGCGTCTACCAGAGCAGTCTGAATCATGCCTGGAACTAAGGGTTCAAGTCTGGACGCACGACGATCAGCAGAGTGGGCAAGCTGCCCCATCTGAAGTAGTGACTCCTGGGTGAGTGGAGGTGGAGACAGCAGCAAAAATTCTAGGAAGCAGTGCAGCAACAGAGAAAAAGTAGCAATAGGGATACCTGAAGGCTTAGAGGCCGAAGTAGGCAAAGATGCCTCTGCAGATGATCACTTTGTGTCCACCGGGGTTTGCCTTCTTCTTTTCCTCATGATCCTTAAAGTACTCAGCTTCGATCCTCTAGATATCAGTGGAAGATGTGGGAATCACTTCCACATATTTCTTTACATCTCTTGGTACTCGAGCCCGTCTACATGAAGGGAAGAGAGGTCTGGCGCTGCTTGGCACGCATGAGAATCTCTGAAGAAATGATCATCCCAGATCTAGTCTCGTCCCATCAATGATGCAACCCAGACAAACTTCTTTGGCATGGCGGAGTATGGACACATTCTAAGATGGCATAATAGCACTGCTGATAAAGCCAAACCAGAATCGTGCAGCAATGTTCACATCTTTCTTCTCAATAGGTGCTCCAAAATCAAGCCACTTTGGAGCACCGTCTGCTATAAGCGAGGCCAACCACTTCTTCATGTTCTCCAGAGTCTTTGTTCTAATCATGTGTTGACAGTTGTCTTCAATGTCATTTGAACACTCCAGAACTGCATTGATTGCATCAGCATCGCACTTCACTCTTTTACCTCTAACGACCATGAAGTCAACTGGTTTGAAAACAGCTGCCTACTTCTTCCTCTGTGGTATCAAGGCTCCATAAGAGGCATAAAACTCCCTGGCCCAATTTGGAATATGCGGGACACGTGGTTTGGTGAAGATCTGGAACTTGTGAGATTTCAAGCAATCCATTATCTCTGGGTGCCTGTCCATAACCCCATCTGTGGATAGACACTTTTTTTCAAGGATCGTCCTCAACCCCTCAGTCTTTAATCTGTTCATTGACATGGGCGGAGGTCCCTGTATTGGTAGGGCAAGCACTATTTCCTGCTCTGGAACTAGGGGAGTAGGAGTGGAAGGCGGAGGATTCCCGATCCTAGATGGATCATTTAGCTTCTTAGATTACAATTCAACCTTCTATGCTATTATGAGCTCATCATCACTAGAGGCTGCACTTTGGTTTCCCTGTTGTTCACCCTTACTCTCAGAAACAGTGAGGTAAGTGTCATATATGCCTTCGCTGTCGGAGCTGACTTCTGATAATGTTGGTGTCTTGCCTTTTCCTTTTCCCTTCCCACTAGTTGTGAAAGGTTTTGTAGCTTTTTCTTTTGATACAGCTGCACCTTCGTTGATTTTAATCCCTTTTGCCTTATTGCAGAGTGGCATATTTCTACCTACAACTTTGGGTCTAGCCATGTTTGCAATATATCGGGAAGAACTTAGAAACAATTCATTCATAAGCGCAGATAATCAGTAGCAGATAGGTTCGCCGAACAGGTCGGCGAATTGTCGACTACTTTCAGCGAGCAAGGGGAGTCCACCAAAAATTATAGTGCAACAAGTATTTTAGGAGTTTAGACAAATGGCTATCAAAAATACTTTCGGCGAGTCGCCGAGTTCTTTTGGCAACCTCAGGCTTCTCGCCGAAAGTTACAGAAACCAACAACATAAGTAGCATGAAATTAAAGGCAAGATGGGGACATTAGGCAAACCACTGAGTGGTTCGGCGAGCTCGACAAATGGCCTAACGTGTCGATTTTCAACCCAACTTCTCGAATTCAGCCCTGCAAATCCCCGAAAATAAAATTAACACTTGCAATAGTGAAATTAAACTAAGACCCATAACTCCCATCATCCCGGGATACTCAGACGTCTTTCAGTTCTGCCAAACTAGATAACACGCACGTACAACCACATGATTTGACTCATTTCAACGCACAAACATACATAATTTTGAAAATCAAGATACAACAGGTAAGATTCTAGATTTAAGATATGCATTTGAATATTCTAATCCTACAAAATAGGTCCAGCACATAGGATATGAGTATTGCATATGAGTAAAAGATTCTTAAAAATAAACTAGGGGTTGGGAAACTAACCTTAGTTGTCGATTAATACTAATTGAAATGCTAGGCAGCAAAGTAATCCAACTCTGAGCACAAACCGTCGACTAAAATACTCAGCAAGATGCGGAACTATAAATGCATTTTGTGAGGTTAGAAAGTGAGGAAAAATGAAATTTCAAACCTTTTGACCCGATATACCATCCGGTTTGTGCTAATTCGGCGATATTAGTCATGTTCGCCTACATACTTGGCGACACGCCCATTGGTTATTTACCTCACCGAGTTTTACAAGACCTTCACAAAATGTGACGATCCAAATGATAGTCTGTATCGAGATCGCCGACCTGGTTGGCGGTTCGTCAAATTTCTCCTTGGCTCTCCGAGTTTTACAATCCCAAATTACTATGATTTTAAGCTAAACGGCGGATTCAATCGGGCATGCCGACCCCTCCGGCGATGTGCCGACTAGGTCATTCTTTCGCCCATCTGCACTTTTCAAATGCTTTCCCACCTAAACCTACACAATCAACACACCATTATTTATAAACTCAAAATAAGAACAAGGGTTTTGGGTTGCCTCCCAAACAATGCCTTAGTTAATGTCGTGGCACGACGCAAGTCAGCACTCAAACTCCATTTTTGGGGTTAGCCGTAATATCACTAGGCAACCCCCTATTTTGTTGCGAGTGGAGATCGGGCAACACATAACCTATGAGGTTCTCGAGCAGCTAGACAACTCTGAAATGAGACCAAATCATCCGCTTGATTCCTTCAATGTTTTCCTTCATTCCTTCTAGCTCTCTATCTTGCTCAGTCACCTTGTGGAGAATGATTAATAGCATTCCCTCAAGGCGCTTAACCTCATTGTCCTAGAGACTTATTTGCTCATGAGGCGGGATGTATTTATCCTTCCTCTTATACTAGACTTCGATCTTCACCATCTTTTTGACCAACTCATCTATCTGAGTCATTAGGGCGGCCAACATGAAGTCATTTTCTACTTCTTGGTTCATTTCAGCTATTTGATTAAGCAGTTGAGTTTCTATCACATATGGTTGTTTTGCAATGCCTCCCGGAATGAGTTGGTCGACCAACCTCTTGTTTCCAGGACCAAGACTTCTATAGAAACAGTCAAGGAGAGCTATGTCGGGAATGTCATGATTTAGGCATTGATTGACCAGTTCATTAAACCTTGCCCATGACTTGTTGATCCGTTCACCTTCCAATTGCTTGAAGGTAAGGATACGATCCCGGAACCTCATTACCTCTAATGGAGGGAACTCCATTATCTCCTGAGTATTGTTCACCATACTCATTTCCTCTGTTTCAACACAAAAAGGAAAAACAAAACTAAAAATAAAGTAAGTGAACTACAACTAAGAAGAACAAAAATTCTACTAATCTAAGAATTCTCAAATAACACCACTCCCCGGCAACTGCGCCATTTTGATATTTGCGTAATCAAGACACAACTTCAAATGCAAGTGTCTACGATCGTACAATAGTATAATAATCCAACCAAGGGTTGGGATCGTTCCCACAGGGAGTGGTTTTGAGAATTAGTAGAAAAATAAAATTAAGTTCTAATTAGTCATAGTTAAAGATATTATCAATTAAAAACATGCTAAATCTAAGAAGTGACGCAAGCGTCAATTAACAATGGGGGTTTTGTCACGAGTAAGTAAAAACAACAAAAATGCAAAGAGTACTAATCAAGGAGTTGGGGTTCTTGGGATGTGATAGGAATACGTGATAAACTAAACTTTTGGGTACATGTTTTTGATAATAAATCTGTTGAATATTTGTCACTAGGCTAGACCATAGTGGGGGTAAATTTTCTCTCGAGCAACTTAGCCCGAATCAAATGGGTTCCTCTCAGACACCCACTTGCCGCATGAAGAATAGTCTTCGCCTTAGCCCACTCACTCTCTCGAGCTGAGTGTGTGGGAGAAGGACTAGGGTTCACTCTCTCGAGCTGAACCTTATGTCTACCCTGTCACGCCCCGAGCCTACACCCTGGGTGGGACTGGCACTCAAAGACCATTGCTGGCTCTAAGCAAACCCTTGGCCTGGCTTGCTAACTCAGCGGAAGACTTAACTCAGCACATAAACATTTATGAAGAAACTAGAATGTTATAAAGGAACATTCAACTGGCTAGTTAGGAAAACTCAAGTCTTTAATATAAGAAATGAAAAGTAAAGACAACTGAAATAACTAACTGATTGTCTGTATATGAAGCCTCTAAAACAACTGAGATGGATATTGGGACAAACCCCATAACATCCGAATGGACTAAACTAGAAAGCAATGAAAATAGATCCTCCGGAATGCAAAGCTCAACGACTGACTCTGAACTGCTCACTGGATCAACGGTGCACTGGAATGTCGATCCTAGTTACATGTGTCTGCATCATAAGATGATGTAGGCCAACTAGCATGAATACATTGAATGTACGAGTATGCGAGTTGGAAAGCTAAAACAGCATAGCCTTGAAATAGAATCTGAAAGAAACTGAAGAACTTACCTGGCTCAACTCAACTCAACATAACTGAACTCATTTCAATATAAAGCAATTTAAAACAAGTGCAATATAAAGAAAATATATTTAAAAGATGATGTCAACTCTGTGTGTATGCAAAGATACAAATAACTCTAAGATGTATGTAAAAACAATAAACTGATGTATATAAAAATACAATAACTTTTATGGGAGTTTCTCTAACTGACGACCATCACATAAGAGCTATAGTGATGATACATCGATCTACCTCACGCTGCCAGCACAACCTATACCCGGCCAAAGGTATAGGACATAAACTACTAGGTGGATCCACTAGTCTATTGTGAAAAGGGTTCATCTAAAAAGTATGACCCTTTTCTACCCATAGTGGCTACATAGTTCATGGGGCTGTGAGTTATCTGAACTCTCCCCCATATCGGTGCTCAATAATACTCTCAAAAATATACTAGCTCTTTATGTTTTTAAAAACATATTTCTTTCTGTGATTTGAGATTAGTACTCAAACTTAGCTCAAAGGCTATCTTGGAAATCTCAGTTTCCCTTCTTGCTTCATTTAGAAAGCTATTACTCTTATCTGAAAACTAGCCCGAAGGCTCTTTGGAAATCACAGTTTCCGTTCTTATTAAAATGTGAAAACATTTTAAAATCTCTTTGGGAATACATAGTCCCATATAATTCTTTGAAGAAAAGAACTTCAACTTTACTTCTTTATTGAACTCAAAACTTAAGTATTAAAAAAAAGTTAAAACATTTGTGAAAGACTTTTGAAAACTTTAAAAACTTATCTTAACTTGACTCTTGACTTCTCTTGACTTTGACCTTAACTGCTCTTGACTTGACTCTTAATTAATCCTTGAATTGAATTATGGATTCAAGGATTAAGATTTATGATTGGAAAGATCTCATGATGTTTAGGAATGACTTTGAATAGCTAAACCTGAGAAAAGTTACGAAATCACCGTCTTGGAACAAGTTCGTGATGCGGAGACGTTTCTGAATAAATGCTCGCAAAATTAATTTTTGAGAAAGAGGAGTCCGCGTCCTAACCATGACGTGGAGATAATTTTTCTTCACTGGGGGAGCAAGTCCGCTACGCAGACCTGCGCGCCAGAACCTGCTCGACTTTTCCTTTTTTGTTTTCCAGCCCCAAATCACCTAAACTAGATTATATAACTCAAATTCATTTTAGATCCCGATACCCAGCATATGTATTCAAGAACCTAACTCGATACAATCCTACAACTCAACGTAAAGATCTCAGAAACTCCTCAATTCACCTAATTCAAGAACAACATTCAAATTCAAGAATACATGTCAAGAACATCAACTTTCAAACTCTTTGAGGACGAATTTCGCTGAACTAAACATGTTTGGAGCGTGGGTGAATGAACCCAACACTATGAGAGACATACATACCTTGTAGGATCAATTCCTTGGCGAATCCACAACCAAAATCGATCGTTCTTGGCGAATCTTGCTTTTCTTCTTCTCTTTTCTCTTGCGTTCTTTCTCCAAAAACCCTAACTCTAATTTTCAAAAAGTGTAAAGTGCACCAACTCAGTCTTGACCCCAATTATCTTACTAAAAATGGATTTAATCTGTATGGAAGTAAAACGACTGAAATACCCTTTAAAAATCCGGATTGGACATTTCCTTAATCCAACAACTCAACTTCCAAAGGGAATAACTTACTCATAGGAACTCGGAATCGCGCAAACTCAGTGGCGTAGGAAATATTATTCCAAGAGCTTTCCAACCATATCTAGAGCTACACCTAAATCATCTTGAGCTAGTAGTTATGGTCATTTAAAGTTGACCAAAAACTCACTTTAACTTAAAAATTTCCAGATTTCCTCATTCTTTCCATAAGTAACTATTTCCATATTTTAAACTTCTTTCTAATTCTTTCTAGTTGCGATATGTTACAGACCCACTCCCACCGGCCATCAATTTAGTAGTCTTAGTTTTACAACCTCTTTCTTGAGCAAGCCGAAAACACAAAGGTGAAATCGTATTTGTAACTACAATTTCATCAAGTTCAACCACAACTACTAAACGAAATCACATCTAAACAACAAATAAATCATCAACAAGCAAGACCCAACATCAAATCTAACCCATATCCACAAAATGACACCCCAAGAATTGGGGTTTTAGCTACACATGTAAAAGAGGTAAAAATGTATACCAATCTCAGTTTCCATCAATGGGTATGCAAGATTAAGTCTTAAAACAAGTCAAAAGTGAAGAATACTCAACACCCAAGTCCAAAATCTTGGAGTTAAAACCCTTTGAATCTTAAAGTTCTTCAAAACCCTCTCCAAGCTTAGGACTCAAAAATCTATGTTACAAATTTTATAATAAAAAATCTGATACTAAGCTACAACTCTCAATGAGTATCTATAGTTTTCGCAGCGGATCATTCGGCGTCGTTAGTCGAGATTGCTGATCAACTCGGCGATCCTCCCTTTGGTAGGTTTCATCGTCGTCTTGCTTTATCCTTCAGCATCGTCGTGTTTGGATCATTGGTCGACATAGTACAGCTCCGTAGAACTGCTCGGTGATACGCCCGACAGCTCTTTTTCTCCGCCAATTTGATCATTTCCATCAGGGCTCAACACACTGGAACAAAAGGCGAGGATAAGACTTTTTGGCGACTCGATGAATGGTTTCGGCGATTCTTAGATCTTCATTACTCGTTCTTTCAGCTGCATTTGTTCCTTTTTTGCTAAGTAGTGTCCATGCTTTCCTTCAAACTCCAAATACCTGAAACTTAATGGTTTTCATCAGATATTGAGATAAAACATGCATTTGAGGACACTAATTCTATCAAAATATACCCCTAAATGAGTCCAATTTATGGACTCATCAGGGGCCAACAATGGTTCTCGAGTGCCAGTCCCGCCCAGGGTGTAGGCTCGTGGCGTGACACTTGAATTACTTTCAGTTTATCCATAGCTTGATGAACTAAGTATGGTCCTATCAACCCAGCTTTTCCAACTTCAAACCATCCAATAGGAGATCTGCATCTTTTCCCATAAAAAGCTTCATAAGGAGCCATTTGGATGCTAGAGTGGTAACTATTATTGTAAGAAAATTCAATAAGAGGTAGGTGATCAACCCAATTACCTTTGAAATCAATCACACAAGCCCTCAACATATCCTCTAAGGTCTAAATAGTGCGCTCTGCTTAACCAACCATCTGAGGATGAAAGGCAGTACTTAAGTTTACTTTTGAACCCAAGCGTTTCTGAAAAGATTTCCAGAACTATGCAGTAAATCACACCTCTATCTGAAATAATCGAAATGGTCACCCTGAAGTTGATTGAAAAGATCAGCCATTGTCGGAAGAGGATACTTATTCTTGATGGTAACCTTTTTCAACTGACGGTAATCTATACACATTCTAAGAGTACTATCCTTCCTCCTTACAAATAAGACCAGAGTGTCCCAAGGTGAGACACTTGGTCGAATAAAACTTTTATCAAGGAGATCTTTCAACTCCTCTTTTAGCTCTTTCAACTATGCTGGAGCCATTCTATATGGCAGAATAGATATAGGACGAGTATCTGGAAGAATATCTATATTGAAGTCTATTTCCCTCTTAGGAGGGACTCCAAGAAGATTATCAGGAAAGACTTCTGGAAACTCTTTTACTACTGGACCTGACTGAATAAGAGGTATTTCAACACTAGAGTCATTAACTCGGACTAAGTGATAGATACACCCCTTGGAAACTAACTTTCTCGCCTTAAGGTAATAAATAAAATGACATTTAGGCACTACTGAACTGCTCTTCCACTCTATAACTGGCTCATTAGGAATGTGGAACCTAACAACTCGAATTCTACAATCAATGGAGGCATAACAGGCATGAAGCCAGTCCATACCTAGAATGACATCAAAATCTACCATGTCTAACTCAACTAAATCAACCATGGTGTTCTTGTGATAATTGATGGAAATGACACAATCACGATAGACCCGCTCAGCTAGAATAGACTCCCCAACAAGTGTAGAAACACAAAAGGGTTCACAAAGTTTCTCAGGAATAACATCAAATTTCATTGCAACATCAGGAGTCACAAAAGATAAACTCGCTCCTAGGTCTAGCAAAGCATAAACATTAAGAGTAAAGACTTTGATCATACCAGTGACAACATCTGGAGAATTCTCTTGCTTTTGACGACTAAGGATCGCATAAAGGCGGTTTGCTCCTCCACCAGTACCGGAAGTAGCTCATCTAGGTGCAGCCCTGTCTGGTGGAGAAACTGATGAAGATTGGGCTCTATTGCCCTAATTTCCATTACCTTGTCGGTTCTTAGGGTACTCTTTCATGAAGTGACCCTCTTGTCCATACTTGAAACAACATGTGGAGCCATCGCGACATTTACCTGGGTGGTTCCTACCACACTTAGCACATACAGGAGGCTTACTACCCCCTTGTGCCATACTACCTTGAGAATAGGCAGGTTTAACTTTGAAATTCTAACTATTGTACTCATATTTGTTCCTTGGTGCAGGTGCACTAGCAAATGATGGAGCAGGTCCCTTCTGCTTAGGTTGGAAAGAAGACCGGTTCACATTACTCTTTTGCTGTCCGAACTCATCCCCTGATATCTTAGCCCTCTAATTCTTAAACTCTTCTCTATCCCTCAGGTTATCCTTCTCAATTTTGTTGCACATGGATCATTAGCCTTGTTATGTCCATATCCCCTATCAGCATAGCTGTCTTACCTTCCTTACTAGAAAGATGAGACAACCCAGCAACAAATAGACTCATCCTACCCCTCATATCCGCAACCATCTCCATAGCATAACGAGAAAGTTGTGTGAACTTCAAACTGTACTCATGAAAGCACTCTCAAACAGCCCAACTCACAATCGGTTACGCACAAGCATGAGTTAGAAAGAAACTTTATAGAGATGAACTATATTGCATGAAATGAGTGTGAAGGAAGTGAAGGAATTCGTAAATGTTGCAGCCTCTTAATTATAGATTGGCTTACTTCACACCGATAACTAGGACTCTACAGACACGGCTTCATAGACTCCCTAGGACTCTTGAAATCTGTGCTCTGATACCAATTTTGTCACGCCCCAAGCCTACACCCTGGGCGGGACTGGCACTCAAGAACCATTGTTGGCCCTAAGCAAACCCTTAGCCTGGCTTAACTTATAGAGGAAGACTTAACTTAATAGAGATAAACCCATATAACTCAATGTTAATAAGAAAACATTAAACTAGCCAATAAGGCAAACTCAAATCTTTAAACAACATATGAAACGAATAAGACTAAATAACTATGACTACTCGTCTACGAACCCTCTAAACAATTAGGGATGTCGAGACAAGACCCTCGATCATCCTAACAACTGAGATACTAGAAAGCGAAGTAAAAGGAGTCCTTCGGAAAGCAAGGAAGCTCACTAACTGACTCTGAGTGCTCAACTGGATCAACGAGGCGCTGGATGCTAATCCTGGTTACCTGTGTCTACATCATAAAATATTGCAGGCTAAATGACATCAATACATTAAATGTACGAGTGTGCGAGGGGAAAACAAAACATAACATAAGCTTGAAAGGAACACTTATCTTGGCTTTACTCAACTCATGACTAACTCAATTGAAATGCAAGGTAAAAACAACAATAAAGGTGCAGTTTATACAAAGCATTTAAAATAGTAATGACAACTCAATGTATTAAAGAAGTACAATAGCAGCTCAGTTTACTCATATAATAAAGTAATATAATATTGTGAGAGTTTCTCTAACCCACAACCACCACTATGAGCCTAAGTGATGATACAACGTCTTTCCCATGCTGCGAGAACTGTCCTATACTTTTCCGTTATATAGAATGCCTTAACTAAGTGGATACACTAGTCTATGCTAAAAATCACTAAGGAGTCATCTAAAAAGTATGATACTTTCTACTCATGATGGCTACATGGTTTATGGAGACTTGAGTTATTATGAACTCGTGTCCCCATATCAGTGCTCAATACTACTCCCAAAATATACTCAGCTCATATGTTTTAAAAAATCAAAACTCTTTCTTTGGTTTGAGATAATTACTCAAAACTTAGCTTAAAAGCTCTCTTGAAAATCGGTGTTTCCTTTCTTGCTCAAATGTGAAAACATTTTTAACTCTTGGGAATACTTAGTTCCCGTTTAATATTTGAAGAAATGAACTTGACTCTTACTCTTTACTCAACTCAAAGCTTAAGTCTTAACATGAAGTTAAAACTTTTGTAAAAGACTTTTGGAAAACTTTATGAATTTCTCTTAACTTGGCTCTTAACTTCTCTTGACTTGACTCTTAACTTTTCTTGTATTGAATTATGGATTCAAGGATTGTGATTTGTGATAGGAAAGATCTCATGATGTTTAGTAGTGGTTTTAGATAGTTAAACATGAGGAAAATAAATCAAGAAATCACTGTCTCGAAGCAAGTCCGCGACGCGGAGATACATTTAATTATTTGGTCGCAAAATAAATTTTGAAGCAAAACGGTCCGTGACCGCTCCGCGAAGCAAAGACAACTTTGTCAATCCTGAGGAAAATGTCCGCGACGTGGACCTATTACCCAGATTTACCCGACTTGTTCCTTCTTCGTTTTGAAACCCTAATTTGCCTAAATTCGATTCTTTTTCTCAATTCCTCTTTAGATTCAGATACCCAGCATATGTACACAAGAATCTAATAAAAAAAAACTCTAAAATCAACCTTAGACTCTCAAGAACTCTTCAATCTCATCCAAATTCAAGAACGAAAGCAATTCAAGAATACAACTCAAGAACATCAAAGTCTCAATCCTTTAGGACGAAAATCATACTGAAATAAGCATGTTTGGCGCATGGGTGAACGAACCCAATGCTATGTGAACTCACATACCTCGTAGGGATCACCCCTTGGATGAAATCCACGACCTTAACTTCAAGTATTGATGATTCCTTGCCTTCTCTTCTCCTTTCTCCTCTTCTTTTCTCTTCTCTCAAAACCCTAACTCAAATCTGAAAAGTGTAAACTGACTAACTTTAGGTTAGACCCCAATTAATTACCAAAAACGAAATTAAGTCATTGGGTATGGAAAAGACCAAAATACCCTTCCAAAATCCGGATTGGACTTTCCTTACCCAAACAACCCAACTTCCAATGGGCATATCTCACTCATACAAACTCGGAATCGCGCAAACTCAGCGGCTTGGGAAAGATAATCCAAAAATATTTCCTACGGTATCTTGTAGAACACCTAACACATCCCGATCTAGGATTTATTGTCATTTAAAGTTGATCCAAAACTCAAACTTAACATAACTTAACCAATTTTCCAGATTTTTCATTCTTTCCAAAAATGACTCTTTCTAGTTCTTTCAATTAGCAAGATGTTACAGAACCATTTTTTCACTTCTCTTTCTTTATTTTTGCTTTTTTTTATTCCTTTACAGTATATCTTCTAGGTACAGAAGAAAACAAATAGCATTGGTCTATTTAGAACTGTTAGGGATAGTAGCATTAGTGCTGCATTTGTATCGAAGACGTCATCATATGTGATAATATTGATAGATAGAGAATGAATGTTTGAAAGGCAATAGATTTTTATCACTATTAATGGATTAGAATGAAATAAAGATATATATTTTTTTACACACTAATAATTTTTATTCGAATTGATGTAGATGGAGGATACGTATCTCCCGAAGATGTTTGAAAATGTTCCAAGAATTCAAATTTTGGTATTATTTCATGTAAAGTGGTTCCTTTGTAAGTGATTTTTATATTTACTTTTTAAAAAATCTTTTTATGTTTTCAAATTGGATATGGAATCTACGTACGTGTAAAGCGTGTAATAAGAGATTACTGAGGATAAGTTATATCGACATATTCATACCGTTACATGTTATATTATCTTAATTAGCTTCACATATTTCTTGTTTGATGTCAAATGCAACATTCCACTGTTATGGATTTTATTTAATGAATATAATGTAAATGATAAAATTAATATTGTTAATTTTTGCATTTCCTATAAAATAATTCAATAATATGGAATAAACGTGCAACACACGTTTCTAAGGACTAGTCTTGTAAAATTTGTGAAAAATTTAACAAAGATAGATAGAGTGAATATAGTTTCAAGTTGTGTGCGTCCGGCTAAATTTCTTAACAATTGAACAACATATGCAAATAAAACGTGAATTTAGCAAGATAGATAGAATTAATCAATGCCCCCAAAACTAATGAATAATTGAATAACACAAATAAAATATATCCATCCACCAAATCTTTGTGTACTTGATACTTGTGATTGATCTACTTGTTAATTGTGATTGATGCACTTGATACTTGTGATTGATCCGTTTGACACTTGTGATTGACATACTTGATATGTGTTGCTTATTGAACTGTGACTATTGAATTGTGGTTGTTAAGCCTTGTGAACTATGTATTGTGAAACTATTAGGTTGGACTAATTTCTATGAAGGTTGTAGTTTGAGGAGGTTCAGTTGAGATAAAGGAGTACTCGTTTTCTAGCTACGTTTGCCTTGTTTATTTGGTTACTTGATGAATATTGTGTTGGTTGTTACTCACTCCTTGCTTCTAAACTTGTGTAGGTATCAAGTCTGATACCGTGTGATTGCTCTTCTTTTTCTCCTATTTTTGAAGCTTGTCAAAGAATTTTTGAGAGCTAATTATGTGTCATCCCTGCAGACTTTCTAGTTCCTTACCTTATGCTTTATTGTATTTGAGATTTGAGAAGCAAAGACATTGAGACTTGTATTTATCTTTCAATTTCGTACTTTTTCTATTAATGATTTGTACACGTGACAACCAGGTTAGGGGTTATAATAGAATGAATAAGGTTTCCACTCTTGTGTTATTCTTCTTTTACTTTCCGCAATTCTTTCGTTTCGTTGGGTTGAGGCTGACATGTCTTAGTGAGAATAGACAAATGTCATCACATCTATTTTTGGATCATGGCAATATTTTTATGCTATGATTCTAAAATTACGATACAAATCTAATAGTTTAATCAAAACACCATTTGGAACTCATTGGATTCTTGTGGTACCATTTAATCTCAACGATTTCAAATAAATTTTAATCTTCAAACAAGCACTTGAAACTCATCTAAGACCTCCCTGACTGTTACGACCCAAGGGTATACCCTAGATGCGACACGGCGTACAAGACTCCAAAAAGTCTCATACAAGCCTCATAGCATGTCATTGCAATAGATAATAGAAATAGTACGGAATTAAAACTTATTTAAATCCATACAATCAAAAATACTCATTTAAAACAACAGAAGTCTATTGTCTCACATGGACATCTAAAATAATATCTTGAAACTAAAGTAGGGTCACGACCCTTTACAATCGAAAGACTAACAAATGTCTATTACATGAAAGAAAAGAAACGTATAAACACTTGTCCTCGATTTATGAGGACATACCACTTAGCCTTGGAGGAAGCTCAATCCAAGCCCTTGAACTAGAGAGAAAGCAATTCACTTGCTGGAACCTACACTTGTAGTAAAATAGAAGAAATATGGTTAGCACAATTAAGTACTAAGTATGATAGCCATGCAAAAACATGCTTAAAACGGACATTTTATTTAAAAGTCATGCTATATGCCAATTTGATAAAACTTCATGAACATGAGTATAAGAGGCATAATATACAAACATAACCAGCATACAAGTCATTTCTTCACATTAGAACATAATCAACCTCATAAGTCATTTCATTACATTAGACTTCCACCTCAAGTAACCCCAAGCCATACCTTGTGCAATGTATGAATAGAGTCCCATACCACCATCCACACTAGATACCACATTAAGGCCACCAAAATTTAGCATACCATTCATCCTTTCCATCTTTACACAATACTCATATATAAGAGACATAAACATTTCATAAGTCATAACAAAGAAGTAACTCATAATACAATCCAAGTATAGCATGCATCATTATATTTAGACATTTAAGTCAACATTCTTCATTAGCTTTATTCAGAGCACTTTCATTCATTAGTCATGAAGACATTAGAGAACTCACTATAGCCCTATCAAAGCCTACTCGTGCAATGCATGGATGTCATCCCATACTACCACCCACACTTCATAGAACCTCTCAAGTAACTAAAGTGCACATCTCACATGATGGGAATAAGCGTTTAATCGACATAGACTGTCACGCCCCGAGCTACCCCCGAGACGTAGACACGGGACCTAGGATCCCAAGCTGACCCTGCTGGCATGACATGAGCATACTAAGGATAATAATAACTGATGTGGAAGATAAATCATAAATAAAACTGAAATGGTGGGGAATACCCATATACTAAAACTGAATAAATAATGTGAGAGTTTAATACAAAAGAAAGACCAAACTCAATAACTAATATGAATCTAACTATGTCTGAAAATAGCCTCTAACTGACTAGAAATGCTGGGACATGCCACAACTAAGTCTAGAAAAAACTGAACCTAAAGGACTGAAATACTGAAAAGATAACATGATTATTGTCCTCGAAGAATGAGGACTCACCGTTGATACTGCTGAACTGGAGATCGAGAACCGATCTGAGCATGATCTGACTGCTGGGGACCTGAACCTACATCACGAAAAGATGTAACGTAATATATGCGACAGTACTTGAAAGGTACTGAGCATGCAGAATAGAATAAAACTGAAATAAACACATAACTGAACAAGCAATAAAGCAGGTGCATAATCTGAACATGATATAGATATTGAATACTGAGCTAATTGAATACAATGACTAATTTATAACATACTGAGACTGAATACTGACTGTACTAAAAATGGTCAATGCAATAGAGTCTGACCGAGCTATGGGAGCTACTAATAACCGATAATAAAACCACATGAGCTAAATGTAGAGTCCGATGTATACGCCCCATCGAGAAGAGCCAATACACCTGGCCAAAGGTGTAGAGGCATGTTGGAGTGATCACTAAAATGATGCCCACAGAGGGGACTTACAACCTACGTGGCTAGTAGTTCTAGGACTGTTTGGTTATGCTGAACCCTAGTCCAACTCGATATTATGCTACTCCCAATGAATTAAGTGATTAACACATTATGACTGAATTACTAGGATATACTGGATAGCTCAAAATGACATGCAAACCGAGACTGCGCATAAATAACTGATAATGACACATTTCAAACTGAGGCATGTATATCTGAAATAACTGAAATATCTGGCCTAGCATGTGTAATTCAAGAACTAAAGAACGACATAGCTAGGGTTCAAAAATTCATACAATAGACTAAATATTAACATACTAATCTGATTTGGATCATTCTACTACCTAAGAACCCAATAATAATAACATTCAAGAAACCCTAGGTCTAGTCATAATAAGGGAATCAAGAAACTGACTGAAAACTAGGCAACTAATGGGTGAAAGGAGCCCACTAGTGAAATCCCACATACCTGGTGACGAATATCACGGAGAAATCCTTTGATTTCTGGGTTGGAACTGAAGAAAACTAGTTGTGTTCTTGGAGTTAGGGCTGGTCGACTTTTACTCCTCTCTTGCTTCTAATTTTCTAAGTTTTGATTTAAGATCTGACTTGGGTAAGTTCTAGTTATGTTTCTAGGCTTAAACTGACTAAAACCCCGAAATTTAGGGTTAAAATGACGTAGTTTAGGGGTCTAACGAATAAGGAAAAGATCGAAATAACCCTGACTTAAACTGCAGACGGGCTGACCACGGCCACCTTCATGAACCGTGAAAGGGAAAACGGACCGTGAAGTCGGTCGTGGTCTGGACTGGGTGACTGCTAGCTGAGGGTCTGAATCCACGAGCCCCACCACGGCCCGTGTGAAGGACCACGGACAGTGAAAGTGTCTATGGTCTCGACTTGGGATGTGGTCTGGAGGGACTGGCTAGGGGGCATACTAGTAAGGCTCCACGGATGCCCCCACGGGCCATGTGAAGGACCACAGACCGTGAAGGTCCTCGTGGTCCTCACTTAGGCGTGGGGGTCTAAGGGACTGGATAGGGAGGATCACTGCCTCGACTCTATGGGCGCCACCACGGCTCGTCATCAAGACCACGAATCGTGAAGGTGCTCGTGGTCTGATGTCTGGGCCTGGTGACTTCCAAGTCAAGACCACGGGCAGGTCTACGGACCGTAGACCCTATTACGGTCCGTGAACCCTGCCGTGGTTCACTGCTTTAGGTATATTTCTGCAATTTTTTTCCTGGATCTGGTTTACGAAGTGTTACATAGACCATGTGAGCTAGACATGGAATCTGATGTCATGAATCCCCACACCGTAAAGAGGTGGTCTACTTGCCTAAGGTAAGACCGGTAACATTTAGCTTAGGTGGATCCATTATCTAGGACCTATGTGGGCGCAAAGTTATGGGATAAGAAAGATGTTCATTGAAATTCGGCCTAACGTAGGGAGAACTTCCATCTTACCATATCCTCTCGGTACTTAGCCTACATTCTCATAGGGTATTTTCATTCACATTACATTATTGTACTTGAGAGGGCCACCAACATTAGGCCTACCGACCCAAGGTACATTACACATAAAAGGGCCAACAACATTAGGTCTACCACTTCAAGGTACATTATAAGGATAGCTCATTGACTTTCCAAGAAAGGCCACCACCATTAGGTCTACCGCTTCAAGGTTCATCATTTCACACAAGAAAGGGCCACCAACATAAGGTCTACCGTTTCAAGGTTTATCATCACATTAATTTCTAGACTCACTATGAAGGGCTACCAACATTAGGTCTACCGGTTCATATCATAGCCTATAATACTTCATCATTCATTTAGGAAAGGGCTACCAACATTAGGTCTACCGATTCTATGATCATTTAGTCAATACACATTCATCATACAAGAAAATGATGTCTTAGCCTACCAATTCAAGATACTTCATTCAAGCTCATATTCATCGATACAAGAAAATGATGCTTTAGCCTACCAATTCAAGATACAATATTCATAGTACTTTCATTCATTCAAGAAGAGGATGCATAAGAGCCTACCAATTCAAGAAATACAACGTATAGAAAAAAACCCTTCACATTTTATCATCATCATCATCATTCATGAGTGTTAATTGAGAATATGCTTCTAATCATAACATTATTACATTCTAAACATGATCATAACACTTTCATTGAGATCACACACATATATACTTCACATCATAATCATACATAGATCCTTCATGAACTTGTCTTTCAAGGCTATGAACCAACATCAACCCCTAAATCTAATATACTACAATATACAAGTAAATTCACATGATTCAATAACTAATTCAACATAAACTTAAACAAATCAACATACTTTCATGATCAATCAATTCCCAATCACAAAGCACAACTTAGGATTTTGGGGAAAAACATGGGTTCATTGAATAAATCATCTAAATTCACCATTAAAACATCTATTAAACCATGATTCATAACTTAAATTCCTTTTGAAAACGTTTGGAATTGAACCCAAGCATTGATTGAAAACTAGGGTTTTTGGGGAAAACTTGGAGAATTGAAATCAACTTTCAAATTGGCTCCTTGAAAGAAACTAAGTCAAGGATGAAGACTACCATACCTTCTATGGTAGAAACCCACGAAAATACCTTGAAAAAGATGAATACTTGACCTTGAGAGCTTGAATCTTTCACCTCCAATAGAGGTTTCTTGAGAGAGAACTTTTAATTTGGAGGGGAAGAGAGTTTGTATTTTGGGTTTTGATATAATGGGTTGTAAATGTGTTTTAATACTTCAAAAAACCTTAAAATATCTTAATAAACCAATAATAACCATCCATTAACTCAATTAACTAATTAAAGAATTTACCAAACTATCCCCTCACTTGGCCGACTTAGGACAGCAAGCAGGTGCCACCCACGAAACCCCCACCCACGGACCGTGGGTGGCGTCTCGGACCATTTTTTCACCTTCGTGGTTCATGGATGCAACATGGTTGTTGGGGCTTTGACCTATGGAGGACATCCACGGGGTATGGATAGACCTACGGGGCGTAGGTCCCCATCCGTAGGTCATCCTAAATTTTCAGCCTTTTGGTTTTCTTGGGGTCTTGGGGTTTATGCTTAGGGTCCTCCTCAAGGACCCCTTGGGTGGTCCTTAGGGAGTCGTACCTTGACGTTTAAGCAATAAATTCGTCAACCTAAGCCCAGGACAACATTCTACCACAAGAAACCCCATTACAACACAAACACACAATCGTTAGGCTCTAGTTTCACCTATTCATTTTATGGGTCGTTACATTATCCCTGTCACGCCCCAAACTCGAGGGACACAACTGGCTCCTAATGCCAAACTCAGGCCCGAGCCGACCCTGCTGATCCATTTGCTACTAGCGCATGGCAGCCACACGCAATCAAGAAATCAAATAAGTATATCTCGGCTTAAAGCTAAGCCCTTGGCCGGCAAGGCCCCTGTCAATAGATCTACAAAAGAAACAGCTACTCCCAACAGTTTATATAAAGAAATTGTCAGCTAGTACAGAAGTCCTGATTGGGCCGTCAAGGCCACCATGATCTCTATACCAAAACTAAAAACATGTATATAACCAGTCAATGCATCACACAACTAACAAGCTTCAGCAAACCAACAAACTAGGCCAGCATGGCCATAACGTAGTTGTAAACCCCACACACTAGTCTGCAAGCCTCTAAGAGAATTAACGATTGGCGGGACAGGGCCCCAGCCTACCCATAAAAATATGTACAACAAAATCT
>JAJOOI010006115.1:0-26577 GCA_029582585.1 Solanum bukasovii | reverse complement strand
TTATTTATCGATTAAATAATACCTCTATAAAATAATAATAATATTTCGTAATCCCACCTATATTAATTTAGTGAGGTTTTACTATAGTTATCAAGAAGCATCAAGACATGAAATTTGGATTGAAGCTATGAAGGAGGAGATTGGTATAATAGAAAAGAATGATACTTGAAAGTTGGATGATAAACTCAAAAACAGAAATGTAATAGGGGTGAAGTGGGTTGATAGAACCAAACTTAATCCAGATAGCTCATTTTATAAATATAAAGCACGCTTGTTGTGAAAGATTATGCACAAGTTTCAGGTTTGGATTATGGAGACACATTTGCACCTATTCCACGACATGATACAATAAGACTTTTATTCGCTTCGGCAACTCAGTCAAATTGAAAGTTGTATCATTTGGATGTGAAATTAACATTCTTAAATGGACAGTTGCAGAAGGAGACTTATGTTGGCCAACGAAAAGGCTTTCAAGTTTCAAGAATGGAGGATAAAATCTACAAGTTACATAAGTCATTTTAGGGATTAAGCAGGCTCCTCGAGCCTTGTATAATAAGATTGATGCGCATCTCATTTATTGTGGATTCAAAAGAAATTGAAAAGAAAGGCACTTTATATGTGAAGAAGGCTAAAGAAGGAGATGTTCTTGTGGTGTCACTTTATGTTGATAATCTTCTGTTAAGAGAAAGCAATGATGCTATGGTAAATCAGTTCAAGCAAGAAATGGAGATTAAATTCGAAATGTATGATTTGGGTGAAATGAATTAATTTTTGAGAAACTACTGTTGGAATCTTCATTTCTTAATGACCTGTTCCCGTCGTTATAGAAAAACCAATGGGGAAAATTTTTGGGCCGGAAAACTTTTTCGTAGTAACTTGGAATTTCTCAATCTAGTCCAAATTTGGACGAAATCAGAGTCAGTAAGGTCTAGGGAAATCTGGTAACAATTGGGTGCTCTAATTATAATTTTTATCACATGAGTAGATAGCTAAGATGTTAAGGAACCCGTACGACTTTACGGAATTCAATTTGGGCGAGTAGAACTCCCCAAATTGATCTTGGCATGAAAAGGTAGTTTATGAGTATCATGGGACGGAGGTGTGTTGTGAAATGGGGGTTTGGAAATTCTTTATTTAGCTCTCTATTTCATGAAAGCCGTTGTGGCGGGATTTTGTGTCGCCAGTGCGGGGCCGTTGTAGCAGGTTGAGGACTGTTGTGGCAGGACAGACGCAACTTAAGTCGGAAATAAACTCCAAAAATATTTTATTCTGCACTTTTCGACTTTGAGAGCTAAGGAACGACCACAGGTGTTTTCTTGACAGTTTTCCACCATTCTTGATGCTAAATGTAAGGTTTTCACTCCCCAAATACATTTTTCGATCCGTAGAACATAGTTTCTTGGGTGATAATTGTCGGGGAAGGGATTTGGATGGTGGAAAAAGCCCTAATTTGGATAATGAGATCATGCGTTTGATCTAGGGTTGATAGTGTTGACTTAATTCGGGCAATTAGACATTGTTTATTGATTCCCGTGTTATTTTGATTGTTTGTAGACCAAGAACAAGTGGAAAGAATCCGAAAAGGGAAGAATCAAGTTTCTTAGGGGATTCAAATTTTGTTCGAGGTAGATGATGGTTGTGATTTCATGTTGTGTGATGTATGTATGTTTGTTCTTGTTTCATTATAATACGTGTATGTATGCGAATGTTGCATTATTGATCACACTATTTATAAATGAGGATGATTGAATAATTGTTTGCCATGAAATCATGACTTAATTGTATGATTATGAGAAAATACTTGTGATTGTGATTCTAGCTTGTTGAATGGATCAGGTGTTGCGTTCCGACACACTAACTTGGATCGGTTGCCATATTCTGGCATTAATATGGGATCGGTTTCCACGATTTGACATAAACATTGAATCGGGTACCACGAACCAATACAATAGCAGTTTGGGTTTGGGTTCCATGAGAGGACCATTGACTTGGCATAACTGTATAATTGAGATTTGTGAACTTGATCGTTATTCGTAAATGATATTGATATTGATAGTGTATATGTTCGGTGTATGCATGTTATTATTATGTTGTAATGGCTTATGTATGTTGCACTTAGTGGGATAGCCGTGTGATCCTACGAGTACACTGTGGTTGTGTACTAATACTGCACTTGCTCTTTCTTTGTTGAGTACCGGGCATCTTCAGGCGGCTATTGACAGACCTCACTTAGAAGATCAGTGATCGTTTCGAATTCAAGGGTGAGCCAGTTGTTCCGGGCTGCCATGAGTTCTCTTTCTGTTTATGTCCACATTTCGGACTTACTTTCTAGTTAGTTATTCGTATGTTAGTTTAGGGGTTGTACCCTTTCTTGTTTAGACTTATGGTTCTTGTTAGAGTTTTGGTACATTGACTTTTAGGTTCTACGCATTATTTCGGCAGTTGTTTGTTAGACTTTTGGAGTTTATGGAAACTCTATTTTTTTTCCTTAGCATTTAAACCTGCTTCTATAACTTTAAATGCCTTAGTTTTTATTTAGTTGTGTAGTTCTTGGTTAACTAATTAATATTAATGGTTCTCCCACCAAAGGGTTAGTGTGGGTGTCAATCATGATGATCTGGGTTGTGACATAAACGAATGTTGATAGATATATAAAAGGAACTGCGGATAATAGTATTTGGTTTAAAGAAGAAGAGCAAGAACAATTAATGGGTTATTCAGATAGTAATTGGACAATTATGAAAAGCACATCTGGATATGATTTTACACCTGGTTTAGGCATGTTCTCATGATGGAATTCAAAGAATCAAGAAGCGGTCTCAATCTTCTACAGAAGCAAAGTACATCGTCCCTGCTGGTGCAACTAATCAGGATATATGGTTAAGAAAGATTTTGAGTGATTTGGAGCAAAATCTTATTGAATCGGCTGTTAATAAGGTTGACAACAAGTGCTTTAGGAAGAAAATAAGTGCTTCTATGAATTAAGTAGCAGAAGTTGTGACTACAAATCATTTCATCACATGTGCATTTGGTATGGAGGAAAATATTTGGCAACTAACTAGTCAGGAAAGGCCATTTGTCAAACTACTTTGCTAGGAATATCAAGCCCTACTTTTAAGTTTCCATACATAGAACTTTAATAATTTTTCTTCTAACTTCTAATATACTAAATATTCAAGGATGTGGCCTAGTGGTCATTGAGAATCACGAGGTCTCAGGTTCAAAACTCAATTGAAACAAAAATAAAATACTAGGTGATTCTTCTCATCTACCCTATCCTTGGTGGGAAGAGTTACCTGGTACTTATTGCCGGTAGAAGGTGACATATATCTCGTGGAATTAGTCGAGGTGCGCAAAAGCTGGCCTGAACACTAGGGTTGTTCAAAACAAAACAAAAATTCATAACCCAAATTGGAAAAAAAAAGTTATTGATTTATCAGTAATGGGTTATTCATTTAGAGATTTTGATAACAACTTTGATTTTTTTTGTTATCAGGTTATCCGTTCTTAACGGTTTGAGATTTTTTCTTTACAAATTAACCAATAATCCGATAGTAAATTAAATATGTATATTTATATCATTTTGTATATAAAGTCCTTGACTTATACTTTAGTTTCCTACTTTTATTTCTGGATGACTGAAACTCTTAATTATTCTACATTGTAAAAGTGTTTGCTTTTGAGCAAGATGCAATTCGTGAACTCATGTGCATGGATCATTTAATTTGTCACCTTGTTTCTAAGTTATTTTAAATGTTTTTTTTTGTGTTAATTCTTAACGATTAAACCGATAACCGATTGATAACGATCAATAATCGATAAACTAGTAACCAATAAGTCAATGTCTTAATAGTTTTATAATTGTTTAGCATCTCTATAAACCGCTAACCAATAAGTCAAACCAATAAACTTTAAAATCGAAGTGAATCGATTGATAACCAATCTTACCGGACGCCGTGATTATCAAAAAAAATATACAAAATAACAAATACCTCTTGATGTTTTGTTTGACCATGATACGCTCAAATTACACTTCCCTAAAGAAGCATAAGCGGTCGTTATCAAGTAAAGAACCCAACTTGTAGGTTGGGGTCGATCCCACGAGGAAAATGGTTTAAACTTTACTTTAACCAATAATTATATTCAATTAGTCAAATTACTTCCAGAAGCAAGTAATAAAAAGGGGGGTTTTGTGAAACAAATTGTAATAATTCAATAAATAATCAGTAATCAAAAGTCAGTTTTGGTTGTTATCAAGATGAGAGAAATAACTAGCGTATATGTGTTCCCCACAAGCTCATAACGCAGTAATCCTAGTAATAGCAATCCTTTCCTAGTACACTACATGCAAAGTGATAAGTTAGGTATCTCTAAATCCTTGGTTCGGCATCTAGAGAATTTCACCCCGCACCTTGGTCCGGCTACGTGTGTATAATTTACTAACCCTTACCTTTACCTCATATTAGACATCATAATCCATGTTTGGCTTAGTTATTACTTCGTACCAATCGACACTAGCCTATTAGATAGTATCACACTAAATCTATGTTGATAATTCTTTTCTTGTTGATTACCTCCTTGGTCCGGCAAGTAGCAACAAGGCGAGTTTTAACGTTTGCAACCGCTAAAAAGACTTCTAAACGAAAGAATTATCAACGCATACACAACACTATTCACAAATTGCTTATTTACTATTCAATCTTTGTTAATCGCTCATGGTTCCCACAACCCTAGTTGTGGAGTTTAGTTACCCATAATCATATGAACACAATTCATTGTTTTAGGTGAAAGAATTATGAACTTACGTAATTGAGAATAACAAACCCAGAATTTCAACTTGTATTTCAAAACCAAAATCTTCAAAACGAACTTAGGAATTAAGAATTGCTAGAGTTGCAAGTTAATCTCCCAAGTTAAGAACTAGAATAGAACAATAATGTCTAACCCTCAAAAACGATGTTTACATGCCCTATTTATAGAAAACAAGTCCTAAATTAAAAAGGGAAACAAAATAAGGAAAGTTTGTTACAGGCATGCGTCTTCATTCCACGAGACTGACTCATGGACCATCAATGGATCTACGATCCGTGAGTCCCTTCCGTTAGCCAAGATTTAGAAACTATTTCAGCTTCCAAAAATCAGCTTCTCTGAAACAAACGACGAAACTGCAGTACGGACCGTAGACCAATCTACGGTCCGTCAGTCCCTCTTTGTAGCTCCATACTTAGACTCTTCAAAAATCAGGTACTGGAACCCTTGCTGTATTAATCTACAGATCAACAGAACGGTCCGTAGATGGTCACCGTGGTTCCACACTTTATCAAATTTCCCTGATTTGCCTTCCATGCCTTGGCTGCTGATCTACAGCCACCATCTACGGAGCGTCAATGGACCTACGGTTCGTAGATCACCTCCGTAGATGCCTTTTTCTACATTTCTTTCAGTTGTCTCTTCAATTCCGTGCCTGAACATCTTTCCTGCAAAATATGATAAAAACACATAAAAACCAATACAAAAAGACCCTAGACACACACAACTTGTAAGTGAAATGTATTAGAAATATCGTAAACTCACGGTATATCAACACCCTCAACTTAAATTAGTTGTTTGTCCTCAAGCGACACACTAAGACTCTAAACGACACTTGTATATAAGCAAGCATTTCAAGCACAAGCAATCACATGGCTCTCTATCCCACTCACTTTCCGGGTGCAAAATTTGTTCTCTTAGACTCGATAAGCTAACTCATGTGGATCAAACCATGACAACGATCGACCAACCAACACACAACATACACTGTTTTAATATCACCAAAGTACCAACTTTTCGACAATGCAACTAGTGCCCTTACTTCAAACGAAATCGTTTTTCTTTAACACAATGACTTATGAATTTGAGTACCAGGATTCATTCAACACTCACACTCAGAAATAACTTCAAGTACAGTTAGTGCTCAATACCATAGGCTTGCCCTTATTTTCGCTGCTTAGACTCTCCAAACTAGACTCTAGGATCACTATAGGACTTTCTTGGCTTGTAACGTAGGCTCAGGGTTAGGTGTAGTACATTTGGGTACTTTTTAGTGACTTTCTGCCCTTCTTGACACTACACTACGCTTTCAACCTCTTTTTGCCCTATTTTTGCCATCCTACCGTTGTACCTTCTTTCCCTTGATTTTCTTCAACCATGGACGTGACTTTAGGTTTTGTAGATCTTTTTTTTTATCTTTTTTCTTTTTGCGTTTTATGCTTTTTCTTTAGCTTTCAACAAGTCACATCCATTCCTCTCTTTTCTCAACATCAAACTCTTTTCATACCCATTTTTCTTTCGACTTCCTCTTTCATACGCACCATCAACTTATGGATTTTCCATTGGTTAAAGTGCACAATACCCAATGTCGGGTCAGGGCCAAGATTTAAGTTATCTTTTACGTTAGCCACCCTCAACTTAGGCTTTTGACCTAAGTCGAGGTGAACATGTCCAAGGAGGGACCAGGGCCAACATGGTAGATTTATGGGAAGGTGAGTTCGGGGTTTAGAAAGAAATGGTCTAATTTTAGGCTCAAAGTATTTGGATCAAAGGGAGCATTTATTTCATTTGGTTGGATCTTGCAATTTGTGGACTTATCAGAACAAGGGCCTATGATCACCTACTAGCTTCTAGAGTGAATTGTCTTAGCAGGACTAACCGGACAAGTTCTAGTTTTGCACACAAACTATTTGAACAATCAACTATTCTCACACACACTTGGCACATAGTTTAATTATTAGATTATCATATTATCCAGTTCAAGTTTTAGCTTAAGTCAAGCAATCAAGTTGATTCATTATTATGTCATACTCAGAGCCAACTCATTCAACTTGTCTTAGCCTACCAATTCTAGCACACATTACCAAATTTGGACGGGTATATTTTTCATAAGCCATCATGTTTCATTCTTTTTCATGCTTCTATACATACAATCCTAAGAGACTGTTTGGATGGGCTTTTAAGTTAGTCAAACTGACTTAAAAAGTCAGTTTTTGACTTATTAGAGTGTTTGACAATTAGCAAAGTGACTTATTTTAAGTCAAAAATGACTTATTTTAAGCCAAAAGCCAAAAGCTAAAAGCTAGGTGAGGGGAGCTTTTTTTTTTTTAACTTAAAAACCCTTTTGTGTTGACCAAGTATATTACCTTTTTGCCCTTAATTCTTTTATACAATTTCCAAATTGCCCATATTGAATTATTATTATTATTATTATTATTATTATTATTATTATTATTATTATTATTATTATTTTATTATTATTATTATTATTTCTGAAATATGAATTTATATTCCTCTTATAAGGTGGTAAAGAAATATGTGAATAATAGGAAAATATTATTACTTAGGGATGTAAAATATAAATTAATTTTGTTTTAATTTTTTTTTAAGTATAAAAGTCTTAAATTAATCAATTTTTTATCATGTTAACAACTTAAAGGGTATTTCAGACATTTTCATAAAAAAAAAGTGTTTACCAGCACTTATTTGCCAAACACATCAACAACTTTTTTTTCAACTGCAGCACTTTTATCCAAACACATAACTGCTTATTTTAAAAATAAGTTCTAGCACTTTAAAAAGTTACTTTTTAAAAGTTACTTTTTTTAAGTCAATCCAAACGGGCTCTAACACATGCCGGTTCAACAGAAATTAAACAGTCTCTTGGGGAAAAAGAACGCAGGCAAGAAAACCCCAAGAGAGGATTTATGAGTTGGGTTACTCAAACTTCACCCTATCACTCACAATCCATTTACCCCACCCCCAACAAAAATAAATGTGATTGTCCCTAATGCATACAAGAACAGTAAAAGGTAGTGAATTAGGTGAAGCAAACATGTGGCACATAGCGCCGAAGAATCATGAATGAGCGGGTGAGTCCGGTTTCCCGGAGCCCGCTAGAACAATAGTTAGGTCACCCTCAGTAGTGCCTACATCATCCATCATAACACCATCAGTGGTGCTCACAACGTCCCTCACAGCAGGTGGGACCTCTACAACTGGGGCAGAACTCGATGCCCCTGCAACACTCTCACGCACCCTCTGCTGGCGCAACTCTTCATCTAAAATCGAAGCCTTCCTAGCCACCTTCTCCTGCCTACGCTGTCTCTTTTAAGCTTTTTCCTCCTTAGTGTGACTAGAACGGTGCCTCTTACCTTTGGCATGTGTAGGCTCAAGCCCCTCCTCGGCAGTCCGACTGAATAATGCATCCAACACCGTATCATCAGTCAATGCAGTAGGTGCAGCCTGAGGCTCAACTGTAGGGGTGGCTAGATTGGCATCAACGTCGGTCCGGAGACTGGATAACTCAGCCTGCAAAGAGGATAGATCTATGGCCGGGGCTGATCACTCGAGGACTCGCAATTCAAAGGCATCAAGACACTTATTAAGAGCATGGACCTTCCGGTCCATCATGCCCTCCATCCTTTGCTCCATTCTAGCCTCGGACTCGGCTATCGACTTTTGCATCCACAACTGGATGTGATGCAGCAGTGTGGCCATTTGAGCCTCTAATTTCTGTACTTTGGACAACGGGACAATAGTAGCTCCTAACTGTGGTGTGGACCGGGATGAACTAGGAGCCTTACTAGCGGCCTGGGAAGAGGAGGCCGGGACAGTATCAGAGTGATCTGGTATAAAGGGATCACTGCCCTATGCCTGTCCCACCGTGTCTGCAAGATCTGCGCCCAAGGGAGGTACCTCAACCTGGGGCTCTATGCGAGGTGCCGCCACATTTGCCTCATCACGAATGAGGCAGATATCCAAAGTCCCATTAGGGTGTATCAACTTATCACAATGCCAGATCGGCACTCCAAAGTCCCTGCACAATTGGAAGATCAAACATGGAAAGGGGTAAGTAGTAGAGGTCTTGAATGTCCTCTCGTGAATCTCTGCCAGTAGCATGCAGGCTAAGTCAATCTCCACTCCTGCTACCAGTACTGCAACCATGACCGCTCTGTCCCATGTGAGTTAGTTGTCAGCTTTTGTCGGCGACACCATGTTACGCACCAACAACCAGAAGAACTTGGCCACAAAATTCAATATGGCCTTTCGGATACCAAAACGAGGCGCGGCAACCCACTATGTACGCTCGCTATCTGCAGCAATGTACTTAGCCAACCACAGTATTACTGTCTCTCGTTGTTCAGCATTCCTCTGGAAAGCGCCGCTCCGCACGACGTCCCATCGGTACTCAAACTCCACTGTGTTTAGTGACCAAAAGTGACCCGTGGTAGGTCCATAGAGAAAGCGGCTGATGTGGCATGTGATATGTCTCCCGGACCATAGTGGAAGTGAGAGGGTCCTAGGCTATGGGCTTTGACCGCTTGGATATTGACCCACGGGGAGTGGCGGCATAGGAGGCGTAGAACTCCCGTACCATCTCCTCATTATAAGTACCTGGGTCTCGAGCCATCCAGTCACACTTGTGAAGGTTAAAAAGCCGGTGGATATCGGGGACAGTGTGCAAGCTCCCTGTGAGGACTCTGCGCTCCTCTATAACCATTCGGGCCATCTTCTCTTTGTCATTAATCATATTGGCATCCCGATACATTTGCCATTGGCCCTCAACACACCATATATTTGGCTCACCGACCACTGGAGTAGGGTTCTCATTCCTTGGTATGGGTACTGACTCTAAGCTAGTAGCTTCATCAGATGAGGCAGTTTGTTCGTTCTGGCTGGACCCTGTGGCGAACTTGGTATTAGGCCCCGAAGCATGGGCAGACTCGGACCCTGAAGCTTGGCTAGACTCAGAGCCAGAAGCCTGAGCAGACTCGGAGCCAGACGTAGACCCAGTAGCTGAATTGGAAACAGCCCCAGTCGGAGACCCGATCAGTGTGTGCTCCTCATTAGACTAGGAGACAGTGACTACGTCGGGAATAACCTTCCGGGAGGTGCCACTGGTGCTTCGGGGTGCAGTGGGAGAAGTCCTTATGGTTGGAGGAACATATGTTGGGTCTTGTTCCGTGTCCGTGGCCTCATCGATTAACCTGAAACTTGGAGCAACAGATTTTGACTTGCCCTGTTTTGAGTAGGTGACTAGCTTCTTGGGTGCCATCGTACCTGTGGAAGCAATATTAGAGCCAAAACTAGCCATAACAAGCTACAAAATATTTAGAATTATAAACGAACAGTAACAAAGTCCCATGAAAATTTCAGATAGAAGCTACAGTGGTCATCCACGGAGGAGACCTACGGTCCGTGGAACCCTTCCGTGGATCAGAGGGCCAATAATATTGGTCGCAGATGGAAACCACGGATGTACAGAATGGTCTGTAGATTGATATACGGACCGTAGTCCACATCCATGATTTCATACTTGGTGAAATTTTCAAGTGCACCAACCTACAAACCCAGTCTACGATCCGTAGACGGGGTATCGTGGATGCAATCTCTGCCAGGTTTCAGCAATTCTTTATTTCAAGTCCACATCTTAGACCATTTTCACCAATATCCTAGTCTAACCATGCATTTCAACATTGAATCATGCTAGTTTGTCATTCTCAAGATTCTGATTAACCATTTTAACAAGTATGTAAGACAAACTTTGGAACCATATGTCGAAACATACATTTAGACTTATAATCACATAAAACAAGGCAACACAATCACTATCTATCGTTCCAAGGGTATTGTAACTTCCAATTTTATCATGCAATTTCATCTAACAATTACCCAAGGTCAAGACCCAACTCCCGACTTTCTATATTCAATCTATGAACCAAAATTCAACGTGAGGGGAAAGTTTATTACCTTACAAGCAATGAGGAGCGGGGTGATTGCATGACGACACTAAGCTTAGCAAGACCAAAGAATCACCTCTTCGTTACTAACCCAACACCGAACCCTTTTGTGGAATATAGAATGAGTTGTATTCGGAATAGAAAGGAATTTAGGAAATTATGGGGGAATGGAAGGGATGATTTTATGGGGGAGTTATGGAGTGATTTAGGGAGGTTATGAAATGGTTCAAACGGTTGGAGAGTGAATGAAGGGAAGTGGAAATGATTTAAAATTAGGGGAGTTTTAAATAGGGGGGTCCGGGTCGGGACGGGTCAGACAGAATTAGGGTTTGGACCCACGAGACCCCGTCTATGGTCTGTGAGTCGATCTACGGTCCGTAGATTGGGACCGTAGATCACTCTTACACTTGCAAAAATTTAGGGGCTTACCTGGGATCTAAAGACACCATCCACGGTCCATGGATAGAATGACGGACCGTCAATGGGGTCCGTAAACCTTTGCACCAGACCATTTTCTGTAGATTTTTTTCATAGCGTATCTGCACATATAGCAACCATTAGGCTATTCTTTTTACATTTTCTGGACACTTTTTTTTAGATACGGACCCTATGCTAATTCTAGCCAACACCAAAAAAAACTAAAACACCTATCGTTGGCTAGATTGTACATCTTGGGTTGCCTCCCAAGCAGCGCTTGATTTAATGTCGCGGCACAACGCAAGTTTCTTGATTACTCAAACTTCATCAAGATTGTAAGCCTCAGTCACTTCTTGCACACTTTCAGCATTTCCCAGATAGATCTTGATCCTTTGCCCGTTTACCATGAACCTTGTTCCTTCACTATTCTCAAGCTCAACCGCTCCATGGGGAAGCACTTTTGTGAGCAAAAATGGCCCAGTCCATTTAGACTTGAGTTTGCCTGGAAACAAGCACAACCTAGAGTTGAATAGAAGCACAAGATCACCAACCACAAATTCTCGCTTTTTAATTCTTTGATCATGATACTGCTTCATCTTCTCTTTGTACTAGGCTGAACTTTCATAAGCTTTTAGGCGAAACTCATCAAGCATATTCAAGTCATTCATTCTTTGATTAGATGCGGTGCCCCCAATCCAAACTTAGCTTCTTCATTGCCCACATCGCCTTATGCTCTAGCTCTACCGGTAAATGGCAAGATTTCCCATATACTAGTTGGTAAGGAGACATACCTATGGGAGTCTTGTATGTAGTGCGATAGGCCCACAGAGCAACATCAAGTTTCCTTGACCAATCCGTTCTATTAGTATTCACAGTCTTCACCAAAATTTGTTTGATCTCTCTGTTGGACACTTCAACTTGCCCACTAGTCTGCGGATGGTAAGGGGTGGCCACATTGTGGCGGACACCGTATTTCTCAACTAGCGCCTTGAACAACTTATTACAAAAATGGGAACCTCCATCGCTAACAATAGCCCTCGGTGTACCAAATCTGGAGAAGATATTCTTTTTCAAGAATGCGGTGACACTTTTACCTTCATTGTTGGGGAGCGCAACTGCTTCCACCCACTTCGATACATAATCAACCGCAACAAGAATATACTTCATCCCATGTGAACTCACAAATGGACCCATAAAATCAATACCTCATACATCAAACAACTCTATCACCAATACAGGATTCAAATGAAGCTCTTCCCTCTTAGAAATCCCTCCTTCTCTTTGGCACCGATCACAAAACTTAGCAAAATCGTCAGCATCTTGGTGGATAGTAGGCCAGTAGTATCCACACTGCAAAATCTTATATGCAGTTCGAATACCACTATGATGCTTACCAACAGGCGATGAATGACAAGCTTCAAGTACACTCAACATCTCAATTTCGGGGACACAGTGATGAATAATCCCATCAGCACAACTACGATACAAGTAAGGCTCATCCCAAAAGAATTTCTTCACATCATGCATAAACTCTTTCCTTTGGTGAAAAGACAAACCTGGGGGCACAATATCGCTTGCCAAATAATTAGCAAAGTTTACGAACCAAGGAATCAAATCGTGAGAAGCAGCCAATACCTCGTTCATCTGGAAAAGTATCATTAATTTCAGCCCTATCACCAAGCTTTAGCATAACCTCTTCCTCTAATTTGGGCAAGTAATCAGCAACTTGATTTTCGGTCCCCTTTCTATCCTTTACCACAAAATCATACTCTTGCAGTAACAATACCCATCTAATTAGCCTCGGTTTTGCATCCTTCTTCGCCATCAAATACCTCAATGACGAATGGTCAGTATGCACTATGACCTTGGTACCAAGCAAGTAGGATCAAAATTTCTCAAATGCGAAAACTACCGCAATGAGTTCTTGTTTAGTCACAGTATAATTCTTCTGCGCCACATTTAGAGCTTAGCTAGCATAATAAACAGGGTGAAGAATTTTCTCTTTCCTCTATCCTAGTACTACACCAAGCGTCACTCCACTCGCATCACACATTACCTCAAACGGTTGTCCCCAATACAGTGAACTAATGATATGCGCAGTAACCAACTTCTCCTTCAATTATCCAAATGCTCTAAGACAAGCATCATCAAAATAGAACTTACACTCCTTCTCAAGCAGTTTGCACAAAGGATGTGCAATTTTTGAGAAATCTTTAATGAATCTCCTATAAAAACATGCATGCCCAAGAAAACTCCTTACACCTTTTACATAGATAGGTGGGGGAAGTTTTTCTATTACTTCAACTTTCGCTTTATCTACCTCAATGCCCTTTTCAAAAATCCAATGACCTAGAACTATCCCTTCTTTCACCGTAAAGTGGCACTTCTCCCAATTCAGCACCACGTTGTAATCTTCATACCTTTTAAGTACTTCGGCCAAATGATTTAGACATCGATCAAAAGAGTCACCTACCACAGAGAAATCATCCATAAATACCTCAATAGTGTCCTCCACCATATCAGAGAATATCGACATCATACAACGTTGGAAGGTCGCTGGAGCATTGCACAACCCAAAGGGCATTCGTTTGAAGGCGAAAGTCCCATAAGGGCAAGGGAAGGTGGTCTTCTCTTAGTCCTCCGGAGCTATAGAAATCTTATTGTATCCCGAATAACCATCAAGAAAATAATACCAACCCTTTCCAGCAAGTCCATCCAACATCTGATCCATGAACAGCATAGGGAAATGGTCATTTTTTGTCCAAGCATTTAGCTTTCGATAGTCCATGCAAACTCTCCATCCAGTCGCAGGCCGCATCGAAACAAGCTCATTTCTCTCATTAGAAACCACAGTAATCCCAACTTTCTTGGGCACACATTGAACAGGGCATACCCAACTACTATCTGCAATGGGGTAGATAACTCCAGCATCCAACCACTTGATGATCTCTTTTTTAACTACCTCATGCACAGGTGGATTTAATTTTCTTTGGTGCTCAATACTAGGTTTGTGATCTGGCATGAGTTAGATTTTGTGGGAACAAATATCGGGAGGAATCCCAATAATATCCGCAATAGTCCACCCAATAGCTCACTTGAACCTCTTTAGCACAGTCACCAAGCACTCTACTTGTCTCACATTTAGATCTACCGCAATGATGACCGGCAAAGTGTTATCTCTGCCCAAGAATACATACCTCAAATGTGGTGGTAGAGCCTTAAACTCCAATTTCGGTGCCTCCACAATAAATGGTCTCGCTGGTGGGGACTCACGATTTTTCATATATAACTCATACTTCTTTTGTTTTGACCGATATTTACACTTATCGAGTGCAGCTACCAACTCATCGTACTCTTCAATACCATCATTATTGAAATTCATCATAACTGCTGCTAGTGCCTCAACACCGAGCCTCTCTTCGATTTGCACTTCTGTTCCACTCTCAACTCTATAAGTTATAGCAGATATCGTTTGGAGCTCACCACTCTGCTTCATGGATCTAAAAATATTGAAAGTTGTTTTTTCATTGTTCAGTCTGAACTTCATCTGTCCCTTTTCCATATCAACCAACGCATGCCCTGTAGCAAGGAATGGTCTCCCAAAGATTATGGGAACCTCAAAATCAACCTCACAGTCAAGAATCACAAAATCTACTAAAAAATGAAAGACTCCACTTTTACTAGCACATCATGGAGTACACCAATGGGCCTCTTCACATTCGATCGCCCATTAGTAACCGCATTGTAGTGGGTTTTAGGTCCCCTAGACCCAACTTCTTGTAAATAGATAATGGCATGAGGTTAATGCTAGCACCAAGATCACACAATACCTTAGCAAAGTGTAACAATCCGATAGTACATGGAATCATGAAGGCACCAGAATCCTCTTTCTTTTGCACAAGACACCTTGTAGCAATAGCGCTACAATGCTGCAATCTATTATTATCTTCAAAACTCACAGACCTCTTCTTTGTTACCATATCTTTCATAAACTTTGCATACCCAGGCATTTGCTCCAAAGCTTCTATCAACAGAACATTGATGGAAAGCTGCTTCAACATAGTAATAAACCTATGATATTTACCATCTTCAATCTTCTTCACTAATCTTTGTGGAAAAGGTGGTGGAGGTCTAGGTATGGGGACCATTTTCTGAGATATCTCTACTTCTTTCTCCGTCGCATTCTCAGACTTTTCTCTAATCTCTACCACATTATCTTCTTTTCTAGTCTCAATTTCCACCACAGACGGCATAGGTGAATCTATGGCTTGCTTATCCCCTCGAGTAGTAACTGTCATACAATGACCATCATTCTTTGGATTTTGGATAGTGTTGCTAAGAAGAGTGTCAGGTTAACGTGGGTTCACTATAGTAGACAACTGAGTTATCTACTGCTCTAGATGTTTTATTAACACTACATGGGCATCAACCTTTTGACCAATACCGGACAAGTCGTTTCTCATCTCCTTCACATTCTCATCAGTTGCATCAAACCTTCTCATCATCTTATGCATCATATCTTCAATGCGCGCCAGATTGCCTCCAGCTTCCCTAGTACTAGATTACCGATTTTGAGGGGGAACATAAGGTCCAACCTGATCGTTTTTGTTGTCATAGTTGTTCCGGTTGTAGTTGTTGTCGGGATTGAAGTTTCCATCTCGGACATATTGACCTTCTCGGTTGTAATTTCCATAGTTTCGACCTTGGTTTCCCTGACCATGGCGCCAATTTTTTGTGTTGGATCCTTGAGCATTAGGTCGGAAACTCCCCGTCTGATCATTCACTGCATAAACATCCTCTTCATAGTAACACTCTTCAACTGGTGGTGGCGTTCTAGTCAAATAATTCACAGCATATATCTTCTCTGCACCGCCGCTCACATGCTTCAATACCAACCCAAACTTGGTCCTCATCTAAGCCATCTCCTCACGAATCTCCTCTATAGACTGATTGTTTGTAGCATGAACAGCAAATTTATTTTTCTCAGTATTCGACCTCATAGTGCTCCATGCTTTATTATTTCGAGAGATCTTATCTAATTTTTCTGCAATCTGCGCATATGTGCACTCATCATATGATCCTCCCACAATAGTATCAAGCATTGCTTTATTGTTATCATTCTGACCTTGATAGAAATATTCCTTCAGTGACTCATAATCAATACGGTGATCCAAAACACCTCTTATGAATGAAGTGAATCTGTCCCATGAGCTACTCACAGACTCTCCAAGTAATGCCACAAAATTATTGACCCTATCTTTGTGATTGAGCTTCTTGGACACTGGATAATACCTTACTAAGAATACATCCCTCAGTTGGTTCCATGTATAGATTGATTTATAAGGAAGCTCAATGAACCATATAGCAGCATCGCCTGTCTGTGATAGAGGGAACACTCGCAATCCGATGACATTCATATCCAAGTCTGGTCGACCTACACAGCTCTTGCAGACCACCCTTATCTTCGCTATGTGAGCATCCACAAATGTGTGCCCCGGAGGCAAAGGGGGTAAGACTAGAGGTCCATCAGAGTCAGCCATATTGACGTTTCCCCTGTAATTGTCATGTAGTTGTGGGCCTGGTGGACCATGCATCCTTACTGCATCTCCCAATTGACTTTCAGCTAAACCCCGATTTTCCCCACCAGTTACTCTCGGCTGTTGTAACTCAACTGCATCACCAAGATTAACTCCGATAGGATTAACTAGAATTCCTTGATTGTTCATTCTTTGCAAAGTTCTGTTCAACTCTGGATCGTAAGGAGAAAGTGGTTCACCTTGGCTCTGTGTCCTTGGCATACATTAGAGTCAGAACCAGAGAGAGACAAAAGAAAAAAAAAGTAAAATTAGGAAGTATTTGACTAACGTTCAATAATGTAGTTAAAATAAATCTAAAAGCCAAATTTCCCCGGCAGTGGCACCAAAATTTGATAAGCTCAAATTACACTTCCCTAAAGAAGCATAAGCGATCGTTATCAAGTAAAGAACCCAACTTGTAGGTTGGGGTCGATCCCATGAGGAAAATGGTTTAGACTTTACTTTAACCAAAAATTATATTCAATTAGTCAAATTACTTCCAGAAGCAAGTAATAAAAAGGGGGGTTTTGTGAAACAAATTGTAATAATTCAATAAATAATCAGTAATCAAAAGTCAGTTTTGGTTGTTATCAAGATGAGATAAATAACTAGGGTATATGTGTTCCCCATAAGCTCATAACGCAGTAATCCTAGTAATGGCAATCCTTTCCCAGAGCACTACATGCAAAGTGATAAGTTAGGTATCTCTAAATCTTTGGTCCGGCATCTAGAGAATTTCACCCCGCACCTTGGTCCGGCTATATGTGTATAATTTACTAACCCTTACATTTACCTCATGTTAGACATCATAATCCATGTTTGGCTTAGTTATTACTTCGCACCAATTGACACTAGTTTATTAGATAGTATCACACTAAATCTATGTTGATAATTTTTTTCTTGTTGATTATCTCCTTGGTCCGGCAAGTAGCAACAAGGCGAGTTTTAACGTTTGCAATCGCTAAAAACACTTCTAAACAAAAGAATTATCAATTCATGCATAACACTATTCACGAATTGCTTATTTACTATTCATACTCTGTTAATCGCTCATGGTTCCCACAACCCTAGTTGTGGAGTTTAGTTACCCATAATCATATGAACACAATTCATTGTTTTAGATGAAAGAATTATGAACTTACGTAATTGAGAATAACAAACCCAGAATTTCAACTTGTATTTCAAAACCAAAATCTTCAAAACGAACTTAGGAAATTAAGAATTGCTAGAGTTGCAAGTTAATCCCCCAAGTTAAGAACTAGAATAGAACAATAATGTCTAACCTTCAACAATGAGGTTTACATGCCCTATTTATAGAAAACAAGTCCTAAATTAAAAAGGGAAACAAAATAAGGAAAGTTTGTTACAGGCACGCGTCTTCATTCTATGAGACTGACTCACGGACCGTCAATGAATCTACGGTCCGTCAGTCCCTCTCCGTAGCTCCATACTTAGACTCTTCAAAAATCAGGTAATGGAACCCTTGCAGTATCAATCTATGGATCAAAAGTACTATCTGTAGATCAATCTACGGACCGTCAATGGTCACCGTGGTTCCACACTTGGTCAGATTTCCTTGATTTTCCTTCCATGCCTTGGCTGCTGATCTACGGCCACCATCTTCGGAGTGTCAATGGACCTACGGTCCATAGATCACCTCCGTAGATGTCCTTTTCTGCATTTCTTTCAGCTATCTCTTCAATTTCGCGCCTGAACATCTTTCCTGTAAAATATGATAAAAACACATAAAAACCAACACAAAAAGGCCCTAGACACACATAACTTGTAAGTGATATGTATTAGAAATACCGTAAACTCACGGTATATCAGATAATATTATGGGTGGTGTTCTGGGAGGTGGGGTAGGGTTAGAGTGATCACAATGGAGGCTACGAAAGTAGAGCGAAGATGAGGTGTATTAGCGGGTGGAAATGACACAATCAATGTAAAATGTGATTATTTATAGATCTTATTTTCTAAACATATATTTTTTAAAAAAATATTTTGACTAATCAAACATGAAAAAATTAGAAAATATTTCCCAAAAAATATTTTTCCATATCAAACAAAAAAGCATTTTCCCTAAATTTGGAAAATGCTCAAATTTGACCATGACTCAAAATTTGTCCATTTCCTATTATCCAAAAACAAACTTTAATCAGTTATAATGAACATGACAACATGATTTTTTGTTACCCAAACTAGGTGTTTTGAATGTCTTCACTACATGTAAGCTTGAGGGGAGTATTGAAAGTAGTGGTAAAACTTAGTTTTTATTTTTATCAGGAAAGATTTAATATATTAATTATATTAATTAGGAGGGGAAATGTATCGGCGCTTCCGCCGAAGCATGATGCCTGTATCGATTAAGTTGGGTCACATCCCGACCCTGGAAAATGCTAGGAATATTGTTTGTTAAATTCGTAGACATAGTTCCTAGAATGTTTGCTTCTACCTCCCTTTGGGAATACATTGGAGGAACTAACAAAATGTTTGGTTCATCAAAAACTGCCACCTTCGTCCCCTCCTTTGCCAATTTGTCCGCTGCTCTATTTTGTTCCCGAAACACCTGGGTCACTTTAGTGATTTCCAACTTCAACATCAAGCACCTGCACTCGACAACAATATTATCATAGAGCATGTTAATATTCTTATTTGTAAGCATATGAATAATCTCAATAGTGTCAGAGTTAACTTCAAAAGGGGTAAGGCTATGGTTTATAGTTATTTGGATGCCTCTCCTCATAGCTAATAGTTCGACTCTAACGGGATTTGTAAGGGGGGCGGGGTGTTCTCACTAAAGCCAATGATCCACTACCCCAAGTGGTTTCTAATCATGCCTCTTATACCCTCGAGGCCCGAGCTTTGTTTCACATATACATCAGTGTTCAGCTTGTAGGTTCCCATTTGTAGTGGTTTTTTTAGCCTTGGTGTTGATTTGTTTGCTAATGATCAGGCTATATTCCATGGCCTGAGAGATGATTTGGTGGCTGCTGATAGGAACCTTTTGGTCATTAAACGAATTGTTGTTTATAGTGAGCCAGATGTTTCAGAGACAGAAAGAAATGAGGTGTACCAGTCCATCCAATAGTTGAAATTCAAGTTTCTCAAACTATGCCATTCATCTATCAATTTTCCCTCATTAATATTGCCAACGACTGTTGTCCCTTGGTTGTCACACTTTTCTTGAATGGAATTCCAGAAGTTGAGTGAGTTTTGGCACTCAAATAAGATGTGGTTGGAGTCTTCTCTTGGGTAGTCACAGTAATGGCACTTTAGGTTAACACTCATTCCTTTTTACTTTAGGAATTGATTTGTGGGCAATCTGCGATGGTACAAAAGCCAAAGGATGGTTCTTATTTTGTTTGGTGCATTTGCATTCCAAATCCATTTAAATCTCTCATTAGGCTCCAAAGTTTTCTTAGCCATTTTGCCCTTGATGTGGTTGTAAGCTGAACTTGTTGAGAACATGACATCATTTGTGAGTCCCCAGACTAGAGTGTCTTCTTTGGTGCTCTCTTGTGGAAAAAAATAGCTCTTTATTATGCACTGGGTACTTTCAGGTAGCTCCATGGAGAATTTATCCAAGTCCCAGATTCCATTTTGATAGATTTCAAATACTTTGATTTCATCTTCTCCATTTGCCATTGGGCCTTGTACTGTTCTGCGCAAGGTAACATAGTGTGGTAGCTAGTTATCATTAATGAAGCTGATTTTGTCCCCTTTATCCACCACCCATTTAGTTACTTTGGTATTATCCACCCAACCATTTTGAATGTTTTTCCAAGTCCTGGAGACCGCTCTGTAGCTGGAGCTTGTGTTGGGTTTGTGGTACTTGCTCATAAGAACTTTGCTCCAAAGTTTATCTGGATCCAGAATGATTCTCCAAGCTAAGCTTGAGAGGATAGCGCTATTCTTTATTTCATTTTTCTGTATGCCTAAACCTCTCATGTTTTTGCTGTTGGTGATGGTGTCCCAGTTGAATAGATGGATTTTCTATTTCTCAGTTATTGTGCCCCAAATGAAGTCTTTCTAGATTTTGTTCATTGTGTCAGTGATCTTGGCTAACATCCTTATGTATTGCAACACATGAGAGGGCATGTTGCTGAGGGTGGCATTTCCAAGAACTACCCTACCAATCATATTAAGGAACTTAGTCTTCCAGCCATCCATTTTTTTCCTTATGTTATCAATGATGTAGTGGAAGTCAACATTCTTAGGATTGGAAAACTCAAGTATTTCCCAAAGGTATCAGATTTTTCCATGCCAAGAAGGGTAAAATACATGATTCTAGTTTGAGCGTTGGAGTTTTTTGAGTGGATAGCCTTGGACTTGGAGAGGTTCACTCTTTGGCCAGAGTTGGTACAGAAGTTATTGAGAATCCTGGAGATATGTGTTGATGCAATTCTTGTCATCAACTCTAGCAAAAAGACAGAGATCATCAGCAAAGAATAGGTGAGACATTTTGGGTTCTCATATAGTTATTGTTATGGGGGTCCAATGTTTTTGCACTACAGCTGTATCAATATCTCTGGAGAGCCTCTCCATACACGTGATGAAGAGGTAGGGGGACTGGGATCTCCTTGTCTAATTCCCCTTAAGGGCCTAAAAAATTCAGTTCTCTTTCTATTGAAAAAGATGTCAATAGAACTAGTACTAATGCAGGACATGATGAGATTGTAGAGTTTGGGGGGAAGTTAAAGTATTAGAGAGTTTCTATGATGTAGGACCATTCAAATCTATCAAAGATTTTTTCCACGTCAATTTTGAGGATCATATTGGACTTTTGACCTTTCATTTTACCAAAATGGGTGTTGTATTTCTAGACAATGATAACATTGTCAGAAGCTCTTCTGTTGGAGAGGAAACTAGTTTGGCTAGGCCCTATGATGGAGGGGAGGATGGGTTTGATGCGATTGACAATGACTTTTGTTACAAGCTTATAATTGGTATTGCATAGACCAATAGGTCTATAGCTTTTGAGAGTAGGAGGGTCTAGACATTTAGGAATGAGGCAAAGAAGGGTGGTGTTATTTAGAGCAGGCATCTTGGATTGGTCAAAGGCCGTCTTACAAAAACTAGTGGAGGTAATAGGTCCTCATGAAAGTTTAGTATCACAACAGCAAATTCGATCAAAGTTAGGATATTTTTTAGACTCTTATCCCTATATTAAAAGAAGAGCTTGAGTAATGATCAAATATAACTTTTTAATAGATTTTCCATCATATAAGCTAAATGGAGATGACAATTGCCAGAAGAAAAAAATGATAACATTTATATGAAAGAAACATCATCTTTCCTAGTCACTCTTCCAGAAGACTACATCCCTTCTAGTTCTTCCTTTGGATGATTTTCTTCTTTCTTCAAATAATCCTGAAATTACACAACCAAGAATAAAAGGTAAATCAAGTTAATAATAATATCAATTCAAAAAATTCTTAATAAATAGATAAAAAAAAAAGAAAAAGGTGCCTCTATATTAAGAATATGTAAAAATTACATTTAATTGGGACCGATCTAAGACTTCATAAACTTTACATTTTAAATCCGCCTTTGAAACCTAAACACAACCAGTGGCGGAACCACATTTACTTAAAGGGACCGACATCCGTTCATCAGAAAATTACGTTGTATAGGTAGATATAGTTATTTTTTTATGTATATATATCACAGATTGACACTCGTTAATATTTTAACACCTCTTAGTCGAACACAACCAGTGGCAAATTTATAAGTAAAAAATAGGGCACCGAAACCCGTGGTCTCTTCGTAAAACTAGATATTTTATGTATATATTTTCTAAAATTTGTATATTATTATATTCTTGCACCCGTGCTATAAGAAGTCTATCTGGTTCACATGGTTAAATGTTGAGTTCTTTACCTTGAGGAGGATGAAGAATCAAATTCTCACTTAATACATTTTTCTTGATGCATCCATGTTCGGATCAATTCCCACTTAATACATTTTTCTGGGTGCACCCATGTTTGAAAAATTCTAGATTCGGCCTCTGAACACAACAATTAAAGGGTGAAAAAAAATGCTTACTTAGCTTGGAGCAATCAAAATTGGGACCAATTGGTACAAAGCTACTGAAATTGCAAAGCTGAGGAAGTTGTCTAGCTTTTGAATAGTCTACTGGGATAGAATCCAATGCAGCTTTAAAGCACCTACAAACCACTTTGTGGTTTAATTCTGAGTCAAAAGCTATTCTAGACAATATTTGCTTTCCATCACAACAAATTTGAGGAGGTATTTCAACTTGACCTACCATAAAACTTGTACAAGGAATTATTTTTGGTGTAACAACATCAGTACCACAATGAATAATTCCATATGTTTGGCCTAAAATTAGAGCTAGAGCAAACAAAGTTTAAAAAAAACTTAAAACATTTTTTCTAAATTATTGGTGATGTAATGAGGAAGATGTATGAATGAGCTTATTTGTTGTGGTTTAGAAGAGTTGAGTATTTAATTATTTTGAATTTAACATTAATATGAATCTATCTCTTAAGTTGGTTTGTTTGACGTGAGAGGTAGTAATTAAAGTAAGCTTTAGTGATTTTAATAATTAGATTCTTTATTTAATTTTGGGTGAATTTGATATCACCCTCTAAAATGTGACTTATTTGTGTTGGACCCCAAATGATCTTTTTTTGAGTAATTAAACTAAAATTGTAATTCAAGAAACTTCTCCCTTTAAGATAAGTAAGAAAAACATCTCTCGTTATTTATACAAACTTAGATGATGAAGCCTTAGCTTGGAATCAATTTTATTTAAAATCATGTAAAAGGTTGGAAAAAGGATAAAACTCATTAACTCTATTAATATATATATATATATATAAACCGAAGGGCATTACCAAGCATTCAAAATGTCCTTCTGGACAAGTAAAAGTTGTCCATTCTATTCTATATATATATCACATATTGCACTCCTTGAGTAATTCTACTCGATTTTACTTCTTTATATTTAGACATCCCTTAGTCGAAATTTTGGCTCCGCCACTTTATACAACAATTAAAGGGTAAAAAAGATGCTTACTTGGTGCAATCAAGATTGGGATCAATTGGTACAAAGCTAGTGAAGTTGCAAATCTGAGGAAGTTGTTTAGCTTTTGAATAATCTACTGGGATAGTTTGCAATGCAGCTTTAAAGCACCTACAAACCACTTTGTGGTTTAATTCTGAGGCAAAAGCCAATTTAGACAAATTTTGTAATCCAACACAACAAACATGACTAGGTACATCAACTTAACCTACCATAAAACTTCCACAAAGAACTAATTTTGGAATAACATCAGTACCACAATGAATAATTGCATTTGTTTGGTCTAAAATTAGAGTCAGAGCAAACAAAGTTAAAAAGAACTTTTAACATTTTTTCTAAATTCTTGGTGATGTAATTTGATCTTTCATATCAAAGTTTTAATGAGAAAGATGTACAAAAAAAATGCATATTTATTCTGGTTTAGAAAAGTTGAGTATTCAATTATTTTGAATTTAACATTAATATGAATCCATCTCTTTAACTTGGTTTGTTTGACATGAGAGGAGGTAGTAATTAAAGTACTCTTTAGTGAATTCAATAATTAGATTTTTTCTTTAATTTGCATCTCTTCTTCACATGTCCGAACCATCTCAATCTCACTTTCCTCATCTTGTCTACCACAGAGATCACTCTAACCTTATCCCAAATATCCTCATTTTTTATTTTATCGCTCCTTGTATGTCCATACATCCACCTCAACATCCTTATTTATGCAATATACATCTTTTGAACATAGGAATTCTTGATTGGTCAGCACTCTGCCCTATAAGCATGACTTCTAAAGTAATTTAAAAAAAGTATATTTCAAATTGTTTGCAATAGGTGATTAATGTGGTACAAACTTTAATGAAATATTTCACTTTTGTTCATGTTGTTGATTCCCTAAAATGTCTAATATCCTTAAATTAATTATATATGCTTATCTGTCTTGATTCCCTAAAATGTCTAATATCCTTAAATTAATTATATATGCTTATCTGTCTTGAGTAGTGTAGCCAGTGGCGGATCCAGGATCTTGAGGCTGTGGGTGCCACATTTTATGAATAATAGCGTGATTTCAAAATTTACATAGGAGAACTCTAATAGCCCGTTTGGTCCCAAAAGTGGTATTTGATCATAATTTTTAGGAGAAAACGAGTGTTTTTGACAAGTTGCAAAAACTGTTTTTCAAAATCTAAAAGAAATAGATTTTCCTTGAAAAAGTGTTTCTTTTTTAATAATAGACTTTTTTATCTGGTTGATAAAAATTACAATTGGATATGGTTGATAAAAATTAATAACCATTATCAATAGAAATTGAGAAATATTTTTTAAAAAAGATTGGCCAAATACTAATTGCTATTCATAAGTATTTTTAAAATTAATTGATCAAACAAAAACTGATACTTATCAAAAATATGTATTTTTAAAAACACTGTTGGAAAAGAAAAAGAAAAAGAAAAAGAAAGAAAATTCAAAATAATTTCATTTTAAAAGCTTGTTCAAAGAAAGTATAAATTTTTTATCATTAAAATTAGCATACTTAGCACGTTGGTTTGTTTTAATATTAAAGGGTGTCATGGGTTCGAATCTCGTCAACCTTAATATTCTTTTGTCAAATAACAAAAAGGTGTGTTAATTATATTTGTAAGAAAAAATGTATTAGTCAAGATTCGAACCGCTGACCTTAGGTGCCTTAACTTGACGGCATGCCATTGGGCTACATGATCATTTGTTAATGGGGGTGGCATATACTATATTTATACCAATTCTGATACATACATACCTATATATATAGAGTTCCGACCGAAATCACTGGGTGCCATGGCACCCCACGTTACTACGTAGATCCGTCCCTGAGTGTAGCCCCAGCGATCATGAGTCTTTCAGTCATTGTATTCATTACTTATCTAATTTAATTGCTTTTTATTTTTGAGTTGATGGTCAAAAATACATTGAAACTATTCTACTTTATTGAGTTTCATATATGAGCTATTGAGAGTGTTAGTTTCCAACCTGAACTATCATTCAATGGTTAGTGAAACACACCTAGATGTTGACTAGATCAAATGTTTATCTAGAAATGCTTCTACGCGTGTTTATCCATAAAATCTACGTTCAACTGACATATATATATAACGGCTCTATTTGCTTAATACATTAATTTTTTATGTACTTTTAATTGACTTATAATACCAAACATATACCACAATTCTTTCTTGTTGATGAGAACAAATTTGAGTTAAAATAAGCAAAACATTATATTCAATTTATTCATCATAATATTTTATTGGAAACAAAACAAGAAAAAGTGTTTCATATTGTACAACCAACAAGAGAATCTCTTATAGAACACAACTCTCTAACAACCTCCTTCATGTTTTTTCTTTTACTTGAATCATACATTGAACAATCAATACCAACTCCAAATAAGGAGATTAAACCCTCTACCATTTTTTGCCTTCTCATGAACCTTGGAATTTGAGACCTCTCTCTGCTTATCTCTTCCTCTTCAAAATTAAGAAGTGGATCTACTATCTCAAGTGCTCCATCAGGCATGGCATTCCTAACAAAATCATGAAGGCTTAAATCACCGCCAAACATGTCATCTGTTGGTCTTTTCCCAGTTAACATTTCAAGTAAGACGATACCAAAACTATACACATCACCTTGCGTTGATGCCTCGCTTCCCATACCATACTCTGCAATGAAAATATAGCGGCAATTGAGTTAATGTCATTGCATCCAGAGTCACTAAAGTCTTTAGAGACATTTATATAGA
>JAJOOI010006114.1:0-57627 GCA_029582585.1 Solanum bukasovii | reverse complement strand
TAGTTTGTGTCAGAGGCTGGGTAAGGGAAGTCTCGATCCACAGACACAGACCACGGACCGTGGTCTGATCTACGGACCATGGGTCTGTCCGTGAGTCGAGACTTAGCCAATTTTCTGAGCTGGGTCTGGGAGGGGTTTCAGTGTTGAACCACGGACCACTAGCATGGGCCGTGGTATGACCTACGGTCCGTGGATGGTGACCGTAAGTTGCACCTGCAACTTCTCAAAATCTGCATTTTTGGTCTGTTTCGGATACGGGGTGTTACAAACTCAAGCATACAACTGAATTTAAATTCAATGAAATTGAATATTCAACTTTAAAAAGTCCGAACAATACTCAACATATATACCCAGAGTTTGTAAAACAACTCAAAAGAAAGTAAATATAGATAACTCCTCAACTCTGTCTATCTATGAAACCTCTACTCTTACAGAAGGATATCGGAACAAGACCCACGACATCTCAAAACTACTAACTATAAGGTAAAGGTGAAGTCCTCTGAAATGTAAGAAGGCTCACCAAAGTTGACTGGAATAACACATTGCCTCAACGAAATGACTGTTGATGATCCTGAATACCTATATCTGCATCATGAAACGATGCAGGCCAAATGGTGTCAGTACATGGAATGTATGAGCATATAAGGGGAACTCTGCAACATAAGCATAAGCTCGAACTGATAATAAGAAAGACATACTCACCTCGTCTCAACTCAACATGACTCAAGAATACTCAACTCGACTCGGGAATACTCAACTCAACTCGACTCAAGAATGCTTAACTCAACTCAAGGATACACAACTCAACTCGAGAATATATACACAACTCAACTCAAGGATGCTCAACTCAACTCAAAATACTCCACTCATAATGAAAGCAACAATAAAAGATGCTATCTACATGAAACTTTTAAAATAGTAGTTAATAACTCAAATGTATATGAAAATACAACAATAATTTTTTTATTCTTATTTGGGAGATTCTCTAACCGACAACCATCACTATGAGTTATGTGATGATACAAAGTCTCGCCCATACTGCCAGAACTGTCCTATACCTTGCCGGAGTATAGGACATCCTCAACTAAGTGGATCCCCTAAGCTATGCTTAAAAATCAATAAGGAATCATCTAAAAAGTATGACCTTTTCTACCTAAGTTGGCATACATGGTTTATGAGGACTTTGAGTTGTCTGAACTCGTCCCCATATCAGTGCTCAATACTACTCTCAATAATATTGTTGACACACAATTTTGACCCTCCACAATATAAATTAATCATCGAGCTACTTCAAGTTCAAGCGATTTAAAATAATTAGTTTTAGAAAATTTCAAAAAATATAATAATAATAGTTTGCAAGTTATTTTTAAATAGTTGTCGCCTTTTTATAATTTTTGAATAATATACATGTTTTACATAATTAAGTATACAATTGGTATATTTTATGAAAATTTAAAAATCATCTCAAAAGATTTTACATTTTAGATTAAATATTTTATTAATTTAGTTTAGTTTAAATTATGTTTATATTTTTGAGTAAATTAGTTTACAAGTAAATTAATTATTTTATTTGGTTAAGATTAAGATGCTTATTAATTAATTTATATTAATTTGTCTTATTTAACTTTTAGTCGAATTCACCAATTAATTCAAATTGACTATGTCCTTAACTTCACTCGGTCAAATTTGTAATCCGTTTGATTATTTTTCAAGTTCAAATACAACCAATATAGAGAAAATTGTATGAAATAGCAAACTATTAATTCAAATTAAATGCTATAGCCATAGTTTATTTTATTTATAATTCGCAGCAAACATCGTCTTTCTTTCCATCTGATTCGGTATACAATTAGCCATTTTCGGTATATAATTAGTCATTTTATACATTTCGGTATAAAATGTATAAAATGCGTTTGTGTTTGTATAAAGCAAGAGAAAAGTGTATATACAAATACATATATTTTTGTCATATACACTTATGATTATACAAATACAGATCTTATTATACAAATTACAATGTATAAATAAATTTATAAAAAACTGAACAATTTGTATAAAATTGAATGTATCTAGCGAATTATACAAATCAAAAGCTCCATGGCAAACATTAAATTTTCTATGAAGCACAATTATGCAAACTATAGCTATAACATACAAATGTGATTTTTATGTTTGCTATATGTGAAAGTTGCTCACCAATATATTGCTCCACTTCTTGGACTATTTTTAGACAAATTTTGGTCCATTTTCTTGGCTTATACAATTTAACATTCAGCAGTCCAATACCAAATCTCAGACTCCTAATTCAGCCCATTCTCCAAACAGACCCATTCCATCAGCCCACCAAAAGAAATACAATTCAATACGTCCAGCAATATAGTGAAGCCAACGCGACCCCTGCTACGAGTCTTCTTCTTCACGCGTACAGCAACACTAAAACGCGACCAGCGAGGACCCGAAAATTCAGCAGTAAATCTCGGCCGACCCCATACGTCTTCTTCCTCGAAATGCTGCGAAACCCAGACCCGTCAACATGGGCAGTGGCGCGACAGTACCTTCGTACACCTGCAGTGGCTGTGTCCCCGTCCCCTTTTTCAGAATTTCCCATCCCATTCAGTATTGCCTCGAAAAAGAGCATTTCAAATTCGAAAATCCTCCCGTTTTCCCCAAAAAATCAACCCAATTCTTCATCTTTTTAAGATCGTTTTCTCTTTGTGTTGAAGGGGAGATTGAAGTTTTCGAGGAGGAGAAAAGTTGGAGACAATAGATTTTTACATTCTAAAAACAAAAGTTTATTTTTTAATCGAAAGGACGAAAAATGGAGGATTAAGCTCTGAATAGAAGCAAAAAATAGTATTCCAATAGCCAACCAAGTATTTTTTTTATTGTCTCTTTGGGATCCTGTTTCAGAGCTTTATCTAGTTCCATTGGAGTTCATCTGCATGTGTGGAATCGCTCTCAAGCTTGTTGTCCCAGAACACTGCCCAGAAAGAGGTAACAATGTCTTCCTCCTCTTCTTTTACAGTCTTCACTCTAATGCTACAGAATGTTTTGGTTTATGATAGTTTGTTGTTTGTTTGAAGCATGATTCTTTCCAGTAGGAAGAATTCTCTATGTGTCAACTTATATGTTTCATTACCTTTAGATTTGGCATATCTTATTAGGAGTATAATTTTCTCGTCATTTAAACTTGGTTGAATCAATATGGCTTAGTTTTGCTTCATTTTTTTTCTTTTTTGAATTATGTGGCAGATTCATGTGTGTTTATTTGTTGCACATACTTGGTCATTCAAACCTTATCCTATGTTTGTATGATTTGTATCAGATTCCGTCCAGCTTGAGTCTCGTTTAAATCTTCATGCTTTGATTTTTGTGATTCTTTGTTGCATTGTCTCCTTTAATGGTAGTATGGTCTGACCTCATTCTATATTAAGTTTAAATCATCAAATCGAGCTTCATGCCAAGTTAGATCGATTCATCCCAAGTCAGAGATTGCTTATGTTTTCCCATACTACTCATTTGAACTTCGGTTATTCTCTCCTTGTTGACATTATCTTGTTGTATGTTCCTCTTTTCTTGTTTTAATTTGAATTCTCTCACCATGTCAACTTTGGTCTCCAATGCATTTCTTATTGTTTTGGCTGCCATTTTTATGCCTTCATTCTACTTACTTTGAGCGAAAATAATTGGTTACCCCTTGTAGTTTGAGTTTATAAAATGTTCACTTCCAGTTCTCGTTTCTTTCCTAATTGCTAGTGTTATTTTTATGTCTATATTTGCAACCTGTTGTATGCTAAAAAGAAGATTTGTCCATTAATATTGTTCTGCTTGCATCATAGTGGCATGTCCTATTAGATTTCTAGTCAACTGATTATTGAAGATTCTTGGTCTGGCAATGGTTGTTTCCTTTAATGTTTCACTGTTTCTTTCTTTCCTCTTTTGAAAGTTTGAGTTTATTAATTCTTAAGCTTGCATGACCTTCATGTCTTTTGAGTGCTATGATAGGACTATGGCAATTAGTGAATTAGATCCTCATTTGTTTACTGTTTCTGGGGAATTTTGAGGTCTAATTTAGTGGTAGTCATATTTCCATTTACTTTATGAATTTAATTACCAATATATGCTGCTTCTTACTATCTGTGTTCCTCTTTTTCCCCATGAATTTTCCCCGAGCCTCATGGACTTCTCCATGAATTCATTTTGAATCGAAGTTTCCTCTCATTTTAAATGTAAAATTATTTATTCTTGGGAATACTTAGTCCCCTTATACTCATTTTAAAAAATGAAACTTGACTCTCCTCATCCTTATAGTCATTTACTCAAGTCCTTAAGCAAATTATAAATAATGGTAAAAGACTTCTCAGAATAGGGTTCATACCGAATTATGGACGTGAATGACTCAATTCAAGGGTTTCAATAACCATATATAGAGCTCAATACTCGGAACTCGATAACTCCAGAACTCAAGGACTCAATGATACTACTCATCTCAAGAATGCTGGACTTATAAGGTTCATGCGGAATTATGGGCATGAATGACTCAACTCAAGAACCTTCATGTATAACATATGGTAGTCCCATAATTAGGAATATAATCTCAAAAGGGTTAGAGACTCAATACTCAAGAACTTAGAACTCGAAGATACTGCTCCTCTCAAATATACTCAATTTATGGAGTTCATGCGAAATTATGGACATGAACGACTCGACTCAAGGATCTCAATGATAATGTTGACTCATGAATACACTCTTCTCATTCTCATGCTCACTTACTCGAGTCTTGAAACAAATTATAAGTAATTGTAGAAGACTCCTCGAAAAGACTCAAATGGACTTTCTCCAACTTTACTCTTAACTCTACCTCGAATTTGAAGTATAAATTCAAGGATTATGATTAGGATATAAGATCTCTCAATTATTAAATGAAGTTTATATAGTTGATAATAAGAAACGAGCGAAGACACAAACTAGAGGTCACTGGCGTGACGCAAATGATGAATTAAATTTTTGGTCGCAAAATAATTTTTGAGGCAGAGGACTCCGTATCCTCTCCGCGAAGCGGAGATGGGGTGATTATATGAAGACTGGAAATCTTAAGCATCTCCGTGACACAGACTTGGGGACAATTATTTACCCGATCTTTTCTTCCTCTCCCAACTCGATTCAATTCATACCCTATGCAATTCTATGGTCCCAATTCATGAACTTTCATAAACCCAGAACGTTTTCAATGAAACCCACACAAAACACATTAAGAATAACACTCATTTGCAAAAACCTCACCTCAAGATCTCAACAAGACTCCATTAATAAAGAGTGAAGCTAAACCTCAAGAATTCATCAAGAAGCTCAATCAATCAACTTTAAAACAAATTCATGGATGAAATTTTACGTCATTGATGTGAGGGCGAACAAACCCAATACTATGAAATCTTACATACCTGGGGGAACAATTTTCTTGAAGAAAATTGAAGGAAAATCTTAGAAGATGAACCTTAGCCTTAACGTTTCTTGAATTTCTTGAGCGTAGAATTTTAGGAGTGAATGAGAAGATTTGATTTATGAAATATGATTTTTCTACACGTTTAGGGTAATTTAGATGACCTCCTAAGGATTTTTAGGACTAAAATATCCTTAAAGAAATAAATAAAACGAGCTGGGAGTCGGAATAAATTTCCAGCAGGCAGTGAGGTCCGTATTGACTCTGTAACGCGGAGCCATCGCGGAGTTGCTGCCAGGTTTGAGCGTCGTTAGTAAATCAGTCATCACTTTTTACTCAGAGCTCAAAATTTAGCAAAATTGGTGGCGTTGGAAAGAGGACTCGAAGACCTTTAATTCGATAGGTCATGGGCCACCTAACTCTTTATGTGCTAAAAGATATGGTTGTTTGAAGTTGACCCAAAACTTAAGAAAATGATGGGTGACTTGAACAAAATTCTCTTTAATTCGTTTTTTTTGAACTAGAGGTGTTACATCTAGTGACCTTAACACCTAAGATAATATAAAATTACTCGAAAAAATTCCGTTCACAATGAAGGAGAGTTCGAGTCTTAGCTCAATTTTTTTTGGGGTGTTACAAATATTTTAATTCTTTTAAAGATATTTCATGCAAAAGTTTGAATAAATCTGAATAAAAATAATATTAATAATAATATAAATGTCTAAAAACATCTGAATACTAAGATTGAACTGACTCGCTAACTTTGTCTGTCTACGAAGTCTCTACTAACTGAAGATAGGAACCAGGACAAGACCCATGACTACCTGACAATTCAACTAACAATGACTAAAAATCAACTAAACTGAATTAACTAAATTGGAGCCCTCTGAAAGTGAAGAGGTCTCACTGACTGCTGATGGAAAGAGATGTTACTGAATGTCTGCTATCATGAGTATCTGAAACTACATCATAAAATGATGCAGCGCCAAATGACATCAATATGCAATGTACAATATATAATAAAGATGAGTAAAATAAATAACTGAACTGAATAAATGAACGGTAAGAAAACTAGACGAGAGAGAGTTGCTCAGATGGTAAGCACCCCTTACTTACAACCCGAAGATTGCGAGTTCGAGTCACCAAGGGAGCAAAAGGGGTGGGAGCTCCTAGGGAGGGTAAAAAAAAAGAATGGTAAGAAAACTGAAGGTAACCTGATTGAAAGTGAAGCATAAACATGAAGTAAACTCATTTAAGATTTACAATATAAGATATGCAATAAAAGCAATATAAAAAGAGAAAACACATAAAAAAAAAACCCCTCCTAAACTTAGCAGGACAATTTACTTTAGCACTTTAACTACACGGACGTTTATTTACCCCCTAATCTCATTTGACGTGAATAAATACCACCCTAAGAATACAAAACTAGTCTCACAATGGCAAGTGTATTACACATGCGCCAAGTCATTGCCATATCAACACCACATCATTGCCCCGTCGAAACCATGTTGGAAATCACTTTTAAAAATTTAATTTTTTTTCCTTCCCTACTAATCTCTCTCCCATGTTAGAAATCAATTTGATATTTTTTTCTTCCCTTCTTTCTCCAATGGACGCACCACCCTCCACCTCCATTAGTGTTTTCTTAGTCCTTGGTTGATTATCTTTCATTTTCACTAATGACTTCTTTATTTTCAACCTCAATTTCTCCTAACAATTTCACCAATTTCTTTTGAGAAAATTCTCTTGTGCATATTAAACCAATACCCATTGATGTGAGATTGCAACAATATGGATCCCCCCATTGAATTGCTTACTGATTATTCCTCTCTTTCGTATTTGAGGGGAAATAAATCTACTGAAAATGTAGATGAATTCGACCCTTTAGTAAAAAAACAAAATACAATCCTCTTTCCAATAGTCTATCCTCAAAAACCCTATTTTTTCATGACATACAATACTAATAATTTTTGAAACCATAAAAATGTGTTAATGGAATTTTCTTTTGCTTGACAGTAATCTCAAATTTTAACAGGTACAACGTTTAATGGATTTACACAATCTTCATTAATGATTTTACTCTCTTTAGTAGATCTGGAAAAAAAAATTAAGAAAGAAGATGAAGATTAAGATGCAGGTGAGGTGGGGTGCGATGTGGGTATTCGAAGAAGGAGAAAGGGGCCGAGGTAAGGGGTTCAAAATCTTAAGGGGTGGCCGTTTTGCAGAAGAAGAAAGGGGATTGGGGGGTGGGGTGCGGGTGTGGGTGCGGGGGTGGGGGGTGGAGTGGAGAAGATGAGAGGAGGTGATTTTTTTCTTTTTTAATTATATAATACATATATTAGTGAGACCAATTTCTTAACCAAAAATAAATATGTGCCTTACTATTTTTTTTATGCCACTTCAACATTATGGGTGATATTTATTCTCTTAAAAAAAGATTAGGGGGTAAATAAATGCTCGTGTAGATAAAGTGTTAAAGTAAGTTTTGTTGCCAAGTTTGGAGGGGGAGGGTGAGGGGGTTATCTAACAACTCAGAAATTTTTTGAGCTAAAACTCGAACCATTATTCGTTGTGAGTAAGATTTTTACCGAGGAGTTTAAATTTTCTTAAGAATTAAGGTCACTAGATGTAGCACCTTGAGTTCCAAAAAGAACTAAACAGAATTCATTCAAGTCATTCGGAAGTCCTTTTAAGTTTTGGGTCAACTTAAAATGACCATAACTTTTAGCACAAGATGAGTTAAGAGACCCATTAGATATCAAATGAAATATCTCTGAGTCTTCTTTCCAACGCTGCCGAGTTTGCTAAATTTCAAGTTTGGATAAGGGAGATATGCCTGTTTGAAGTCAGCCTGTCCAGTTAAGGAAATTCACCCGAATTAGTAAGGGGTATTTTGGTCTTTTCCTTACCCTATCAACTTTAAACATTTTTGGTAATATTTTAGGGGTCTAAACTGATTTGGGTCAGTTTTCACAATCCGAAAATACACTTAGGGTTTAGAAAGAAGTTCAAGAAGAAGAAAAGAGGAGAAAAGGAAGAACGATCAAGATTCTAGCGAAGCTTTGAGGATTTCCGCCAAGAATTTGATTCTTTCGAGGTATGTAAGTTCTCATAGTGTTGGATTCATTCACCCACACACCAATCATGTGATTTTTATCCGTAATTTTGTTCTTGGGGTTGAATGATTTTAATATTTGAAGAGTTCTTGAGGTTTTAGCTTTATTCCTTGTTACTGAAGTCTTGTTGAGTTCTTGAGGTGAGGGTTTTCACAAAAGACGAGTTAATTGATAGTTCTTTGTGTGGGTTTCGCTAAGATTGTTCTGGGTTATGGTAATTCATGAGTTTTCACCTTAGATTTGCAGTGTTTATGAATTGAATCGAGTTTGGGAGAGGAAGAAAAGATCAGACAAAATTATGCGCCCAGGTCCGCATCGCGGAGATGCTTCAAATTTTCAGTACCCAGTCAAGCACACCCTATCCGCGTCGCGGAGAGGATACGGACTCCACTGTCCCAAAATTTATTTTGCGACCAAAAATAATAATCTTCCTCCGCGTCGCGCACATGCTCCTCAGTTTGTGTCTTCGCCAGTTTCTTATTATCAACTATCTAAACTTCATCTAATCATTGAGAAATACTATATATCCTAATCATGATCCTTGAATTCATAATTCAAATTCAAGAAAGATTTAAGAGTAGAGTTCAAGAAAGTCTTTGAGTTAAATTGTGAATCCCTTGAGATCAACTATCAATTTGAGCTAAGTTTTAAGGAAGTAAGTATGAGATCGAGAAGAGTTGTACCCATGAGCTGTATATTTTCATTGAGACCCTTGAGTTGAGTTGTCTATGTCCATAATTCCGCATGAACTCCATAAATTGAGTATATTTGAAATGAGTAGTATCTCCAAGTTCTAAGTTCTTGAATATTGAGTTCCTAACACTTTTTGAAACTATATTTCATAATTATGGATTAGCATATGTTATACATGGAGGTCCTTGAGTTGAGTCGGCCATGCTCATAATTCCGCATGAACCCTATGAGTCGAGCAGTCTTAAGATGAGTAGTATTATTGAGTCCTTGAGTTCTGGAGTTGTTGAGTTCTGAGTATTGAGTTCTATATATGGTTATTGAAAATCTTGAATTGATTCGTTCACGTCCATAATTCGGCATGAACCCTATTTTGAGAAGTCTTTTACCATTAATTATAATTTTTTTTAAGACTTAAGTACTTGAGTATGAGGATGATGAGAGTTGAGTTTAAGTTTTTAATATGAATATATGGGAAATAAGTATTCCCAAGAGTAAATGTTTTTACATTTAAGATGAGAGGAAAGTTCGATTTTCAAACAAGTTCATGAGGAGTTTTGAGTATAATCTCTTTTATGAGAACCTTTTTGAGTAATAATTTCAAAGTTTGAGGATGAGGAGATATTTTTTTTTTGAAACATATGGGCATGAGTTATATTATTGGGAGTAGTATTGAGCACCGATACGGGGGAGAGTTCAGACAACTCACAACCCCATAAACCATGTAGCCAACGTGGGTAGAAAGGGTCATTCTTTTTAGATGATTCTTTATTGCTTTTTAAACATAGCTTAGTGGATCCACTTAGTTGAGGAGTTCTATACCCCGACAAGGTATATGACAGTTCTGGCAGCGTGGGCGAGGCGCTGTATCATCACATAGCTCATAGTGATGGTTGTCGGTTAGAGAATCTCCCAAATAAGAGTTATAATTTTATTTTTAAATGCATTGAGTTATTATTGTATTTTTTTCTTCATACAATTGAGTTATTATCTATTGTTTTGAAAGCTTTCTATAGATTGCATCTTTTATTGTTGCTTTATCTTGAGTTGAGTATTCTTGAGTTGAGTCGAGTTGAGTGAGATTAGACAAGGTAAGTATGTTTCTTTTTATCAGTTCAAGCTTATGTTTATGCTTTAGAATTCCCCTTACATGCTCGTACATTCCATGTACTGACGCCTTTTGGCTGCATCATTTCATGATGCAGATGCAGGTATTCTGGGTCATCAATAGAAGCTTCGTTGATACAACTTGCAGTTCCAGTTAGCCATGGTGAGCCTCCTTGCTTACAGAGGGTTCCACTTTTATTTTCAGTTTGTTAGGATGTCGAGGGTCTTATCCCAATAATCCTTCTGTAATAGTAGAGGCTTCATAGATAGTCTAAAGTTCGAGGAGTCTATAATCATTTCCTTTGTTGTTGTAATGTTTTAAGTCCATAAGGCATTTAATTTATACTTGTTAAATTATTTTTAGACAATTATTGGAGTTGAGTTTATATATTAGTTTTAAAGTTATTTGCATCATGAGTTTTCATTTTGCTTGAGTAAGTCTTCCGCTGAGTAATGAGCCAGGCCAAGGGTTCGCTTGGGAACCATCAATGGTTTTCAAGTGGCAGTTACGTACATGGTGTAGGCTCGGGGAGTGAGAAACTTAGTATCAGAGTACAAAGTTGAAGTGTCCTAGGGTGTTTATGAACCCGTGTCAGTAGGGTCTTGTTTATGGTTGTGAGGGCCCCACTTCTATAAACGAGGGACTAAAGACGTTTAAGAAAAGTTTCCCTTATTTCTTACTCTACATCGTGCAGTTGAACTTTGTCATAAGGAACTTATTCTAACTCGTGCGTTCTCATATTCATTCGACTATCCCTCATACTAGAGATGGTTGAAAAGTAAAGTCAGTTCTTTATCGATGAGTTGCTCTCAGCAAAAGTCTTGAGGAAGTCATTAAACTGTAGGAGGGGCTTGAGAGAAGCCCGTGAGTGAGTTAAGTGTTGAGTTTTGAAAGAATGCACTCATATTCATATGTATCGTGCATTCAAGCTAAAAGCGAGATGTAGTTTCTTCTCTAAACCTTATTCAGGTAAGACCCTTATGAGAACGTATGTTTTAGAGCTTGGGTAATATTTTCAACCTAAAAGATAGTATGAATTACGAGACTATGAGCAGTAGTAGTAAAGAGTGCCCTTAAGTCAGAGAAAAGCATGCAGAGGTATATAAATCTATTAAATGGAGATAGTGAAGGGGAAGATTATGTTATTGCAATCATGCACCCAATCAGTTATAAGTGATGAGTTCCTTTATAAATGGAATAAGGAATAATAATGTGGTAGAGAGTTCGCGATAGAAGGAAGATGAATAGTTACTAGTTAGGATGATATAGAGTATATTTTAACCAGAATAGAGTTAATGTCATGTGCCATCGTGTTAGAGGAGACTAAATATAGGTTTGGAATCAAAGAGCAAAGTATTCATGAGGAGATAAACTCAAGCTAGGTTTATGATTTTTTTTAAGGAGAACCCCATGGTATTCAGAGGATGATATAATTATTTGAGAGGTAATGCACAGTAAATGGGTAAATAGTACTTAAGTTGTGAAATGGAAGGTGAAGGTAATCTGTAGGTAGGTAGACGGAGAGCTAAAGATTTCTTACTTGTCATGAGATCTTAGTGGGTGAGTATTTCTTGACTTTTCTGGTAGACGCAAGTAGTATAAGGTGTGAGAAATCATATTGATATATGTGTTTAGTATTAGACACTAAGCTTGAAATTGAGATGAGTGTCGTGATCAAAAGATGGCAACATAAGGGAAATTGTGTTAGTGTTGAGATCTGACCTAGTAGGTTTGACCTGAAATGGGTGAGGATATCAAAGTGGTACCTTGCAATGAGAATGTGGTATTATGACCCATAGAAAAGAGAAATGAAGGTAGAGTAGTAAGAGGTACACCCAAGGTGGTCTGTGGCCAGACGAGGTCCCAATTGAGGCTATGATTTTCTTATGTGTGCCTAGGTTGCATAATTTAAGTGGCAATATGGGATAGGCTGGTGCAAGTGTAATTTTCTTAAAGAGTTAGATGAGGAAGCCTTAGGAGCCAATGAGAAGAGGTCAAGAGAAATATCTTAGAAGGAGGTCTTAGTACCTGCTCATGGAGAATTCGATAGTCATGAGATAAAATTTTCCCGAGTGTTAGAGAAAAGGGAGATGTAAAACAATTCAGAGATAATGGAATAGGTCCATAGCTTTCAAGTGTCAGCTTTAGACCCAAGGGGGGGGGGGGTATGATAAGATGAGAAAATCTAGTCAAAGTGTTGAGAATAAGATAGTAATGAGTTCAAAAGAGTATGGGAGATATCTTTTTAGAGGTCCTTTTAGTAGTGGAGTGAAGTTAGCGGGAGAAGGTTAATGTTCTTATCGTGATAATGATGGTGTGATAATTCCATCTAAGGTTATAAATGTGGAGGAAGAGGAGGATGAAGTTTTACTGTGAGAAATAGTTAAATGAGAGCCCCTAGTTGGTTCCGAGTAGTAATGCGGGAAATTTTAGTTGGTATGGTAGAGATGATGAGAGAATGAGAACTTCTTAGGGAGCTGGTTAGTAGGAGTCCATGGATTTGTTAGAGTACTAAGCTTGAATGTGGTGTTGTTAAACATTAGATAGTTCTTGATATGAGCCCAATGTTGATTAAATGTGGTGGTAAAGAGTTATATTCTTGGGATGAGATTCCCTATAGAGAGGTATAAAACCCGAACCATAGGATTTGGGTTAAGCTTGAATATAGTAAGAGTGTGGCGTTAGACTCAGGCCTTGGTAAGAGAAATCATGTATCCTTGTGGGAGCTATGAGTTGTAGCCAATGAGGTATGGTAATAAGGAAAGAAGAGCATAGTTGAAAAGTGTTTCTAAGCTTAACAACTAGAAGCCATATTACCCCAGGCATGGTATTTCTATTCTTACTTCATGCCTAGAATTCCTTTGTTCCAGATAAGGTAACTTCAGAGAGAGCGTGACTATGTTCACAAAAGCATCGTTCTTGATTTAGGTCCAATAGAAAGTCCTAACTCTTGGTGTGAATCAGTTCAGCCGATGTTAATAGGTAAGTTCATGAGTCAGAGGAGATGGTAAGAATAACCCCATTCTATACCCAGTTCAACCGTCATTCGAGAACGAATGATCTCAAGGGGGAGATAATGTAACACCCCGAAATTTTTTTGGGCTAAGACTCGAACCATTCTTTGTTGTGAGTAAGATTTTTACCAAGGAATTTAAATTTTCTTAAGCGTTAAGGCCACTAGATGTAGCACCTTGAGTTCTAAAAGAACTAAAGAGAATTCATTCAAGTCATTCGTAAGTCCTTTTTAGTTTTGAATAAACTTGAAATGACCATAACTTTTAGCACATGATGAGTTAGGAGACCCATAAGATATCAAATGAAAGATCTCTGAGTCCTCCTTCCAACGCCGCTAAGTTTGCTAAATTTTGAGTTCGGATGAGGGAGATATGCCCGTTTGAAGTCAGACTGTCCAGTTAAGGAAATTTATTCGAATTAGTGAGGGGTATTTTGGTCTTTTCCTTTCCCCATCAGCTTTATACGTTTTTGGTAATATTTTAGGGGTCTAAACTGATTTGGGTCAGTTTTCATAATCCTAAAATACGCTTAAGGGTCGTTTGGTGTGATGGATAAGAGGAATTAATCTTGGGATACCTTTTTAGTGGTCTTTAATTCATTGTTTGGTTGCAAAGGTAGGGATAGCTTATCCCAGGATTAACAATTAGTCCTGTGATAAGTTATCCCTCACTAGGGGTGGTATAGTAATCCTAGAATAAGTTATCTTGAGATAAGGTGTGTAAATTAACAAAAATACCCCCCCCCCCCTTAAACTCTCTTTTATACACCACTTTTACATTCATACATATTAACATAATTTGTAACAACAATTATAATAACATTCACAACCTTATATATTCGTTGTTTTTATGATAAATATATTTTTCTATTAAAAATTTATATTTTATAAATACAATTTTTATTTATGAATGTATTATAAGTTGAATTTATTTGCGTAATTATTATGTTTATTTATATTTTAATTTCTCTTAAACTGTTCACTCCACTACTAAATTACATATTTTTCATTAAATAGTTTATTACTACTTAAAAAATATGTTTTTATCTATAATTTAAATGTAGATAACTTTAATAATAAATTTTATTTTAGTTTAATAAAATTTAAAATGAAAGTTTTAATTTTTAAGCTAAATAAGATAAAAGTTTTATTTTTAAATTAAATAAGATGAAAGTTTTAATTTTAAGCTAAATAAGATGAAAATCTTATTTTAAAGCTACATAAGATGACCATTTTATTTTTAAGCTAAATAAGATGAAAGTTTAATTATTAAGTTAAATAAGATGAAAGTTTAATTTTTAAAACATACGACACAATCATAGAAATGCACACACAAAAATATTTAAGCTAAATAAGATAGAAATTTTATTTTTAAGAATGAATAACTAAAGCTTGCAAAGAAAATGTAAAAAAAAAACTAATTAAGGTGAGGGTATATTTGTAAACAAACAGCTTATTCTTAAAAATTATACAATGAATATTAGTTTGAATATGACAAACCAAACAAGCAATAAAAACTAATCCAGCATAACTTATCCCAGCATAACTTATCCCAACATAACTTGTATTCAAACCTAACGTCCCCTTAGGGTTTAGAAAGAAGTTCAAGAAGAGGAAAAGAGGAGATAAGGAAGAACAATCAAGATTCTTGCGAAGCTTTGAGGATTTTCGCCAAGAATTTTATTCTTTCAAGGTATGTAAGTTCTCATAGCGTTGGGTTCATTCACCCACACGCCAATCATGTGATTTTTATCCATAATTTAGTTCTTGAGGCGAGGGTTTTCGAATAATATGAGTTAATTGATAGTTCTTTGTGTGGGTTTCACTAAGATTATTCTGGGTTATGAGAATTCGTGAATTTTGACCTTAGATTTGTAGTGGGTATGAATTGAATCAAGTTTGAGAGAGGAAGAAAAGATCGGGCAAAATTATGCGCCCAGGTCCGCGTTGCGGATACGCTTCAAAATTTCAGTACCCAGTCGAGCTCCTCCTCTCCGCGACGCGGAGAGGATACATACTCCACTTTCCCAAAATTTATTTCGCGACCAAAAATAATAATCCTCCTCCGCGTCGCGCACATGTTCCCCAGTTTGTGTCTTCGCTTGTTTCTAATTATCAACTATCTAAAATTCATCTAATCATTAAGAAATCCTATATATCCTAATCATGCTCCTTGAATTCATAATTCAAATTCAAGAAAGAGTTAATAGTAGAGTTCAAGAAAGTCTTTGAGTTAAATTTTGAATCCCTTGAGATCAACTTTTGATTTGAGCTAAGTTTTGAAGAAGTGTGAGATTGAGAATAGTTGTACCCATGAGTTGTATATTTTCATTGATACCCATGAGTCGAGTTGTTCATGTCCATAATTCTGCATGAACTCCATAAATCGAGTATATATGAGATGAGTAGTATCTCCGAGTTCTAAGTTCTTGAGTATTGATTTCCTAACCCTTTCTAAAAGTATATTTCATAATTATGGATTACAATATGTTATACATGGAGGTCCTTGAGTTGAGTCGGTCATGCCCATAATTCCGCATGAACCCTATGAGTCGAGCAGTCTTGAGATGAGTAGTATCATTGAGTCCTTGAGTTTCGGAGTTGTTGAATTCCGAGTATTGAGTTCTATATATGGTTATTGAAAACCTTGAATTGAGTCGTTCACGTCCATAATTCGGCATGAACCCTATTTTGAGAAGTCTTTTACAATTAAATTTGTTTTAAGACTTGAGTACTTGAGTATGAGGATGTGGAGAGTTGAGTTTCATTTTTTAAAATGTATATATGGGAACTAAGTATCCCAAGAGTAAATGTTTTTACATTTAAGATAAGAGAAAACTTCAATTCCAAATGAGTTCATGAGGAGTTTTGAGTATAATCTCTTTTAAGAAAACCTTTTTGGGTAATAATCTCAAAGTTTGAGGATGAGGAGATGTTTTTTTGAAACATATGAGCATGAGTTATATTATTGGGAGTAGTATATATTGTGCACCAATATGGGGGAGAGTTTAGACAACTAACAGCCCCCATAAACCCTGTAGCTAACGTGGGTAAAACAGGTCATACTTTTTAGATGTTTCCTTATTGCTTTTGAAGCATAGCTTGGTGGATCCTCTTAGTTGAGGAGTTCTCTACCTTGACAAGGTATAGGCCTCGCAGCGTGGGTGAGACGTTGTATCATTACATAGCTCATAGTGATGGTTGTCGGTTAAAGAATCTCCCAAATAAGAGTTATTATTGTATTTTTAAATACATTGAGTTATTATTGTATTTTTTTTGTTCATACAATCGAGTTATTTTCTTTTGTTTTGAAAGCTTTCCATATATTGCATCTTTTATTTTTTCTTTATCTTGAGTTGAGTTGAGTTGAGTGAGATGAGACGTAAGTATGTTCCTTTTTATCAGTTCAAGCTTATGTTAATGCTTTAGAATTCCCCTTACATGCTCGTACATTCTATGTACTGACACCATTTGGCCTGCATCGTTCATGATGCAGATACAGGTGTTCAAGGTCATCATCAGAAGCTTCATTGATACCACTTGCAGTTCCAGTTAGCCATGGTAATCCTCCTTGCTTCCGGAGGGTTCCACTTTTATTTTCAATTTGTTAGGATGTCAAGGGTCTTATCTTGATAATCCTTATGTAATAGTAGAGGCTTCGTAGGTAGTCTAAAGTTTGAGGAGTCTATCATTATTTCCTTTGTTGTTGTAATGTTTTGAGTCCATGAGGCATTTACTTGTTAAATTATGTTTAGACAATTATTGGAGTTGAGTTTATGGCCAAGGGTTCACTTGGTAACCAACAATGATTTTTGAGTGCGAGTTCATCCTGGGTGTAGGCTCGGGGCAGTGACAGGTTATGTGTTTTCTTATATAAAAATAATATACTTTACTTTGTTAAAGAGTTTCTCTAACCGACAACCATCACTATGAACCTAACAATGAAACGTCCTAGCCACATTGCTAGAGTCGTCTTATACTTTGCGGGCTATCAGACAACAACTATAATCTATGGATCCATCTACTATGCCTTACAAAGAGGTGGTGAAGAATCGTTCGAAAGTCAGTGTGATCCTATCCTATGTTGACTACGCAGTTTATGGAGCTTTGAGTTAAAACGTACTCTTACCCAAATCAATGCTCAATACTACTCCCAAAATAATCAACATCAATATGCTCAATAACCCTTTTTAGGGAAGTACTTTACTTCTCTGATTTTTTTAAAAGAAAATCAATTAATCATGTTCCTTTCTCAATTGCCAAATAATACATACGAAACCATTCATGTCCTTTTAAAAACCTTTTTCAAAACATTCATTTAAAAATAATCATGGACTTACTTTTCCAAGTATGAAATCAATGTGTAGGATAAACTCATATAAGATCCCTTTTTAAAGTATGACTTCAATAAGTAAGGTTTATGTAATAATGAAGGCATGAACAACACTGTATGAATAAACATGTATAAGAGGAAATCGAATCTCAATGATTAAGGAATCAAAACTTAGAATAAAAAAATAAACTGAATTCAGATTTAAAGAAACTATGGGTAAAATCCTAAACATAACTTTTGTTGTCTGAGTTTAGATGTAGGGCTTGAGGATGAACTTGGTCCATCTTTTTGACTAGCCGTACATACCTTAAACACTCTATGAATCTTGAAGAAGAATCCTAACTTGAAAAAGAATGATCAAGAAAACTTTTCTTGAGATTCTTGAATTAATTTCTTGAAAATCCTATGACCAAAAATTAAGATTTCTATCAATGATTCATAATTGTGTAAAGAAATTTGAGTTGAAAAGAATGAAATTCTTGGAGAATGACTTACCTTGAAGAAGAATCTTGACAAAAATTTGAGCGAATCTTGCTTGGAAGTATGCTTTGATTTTTCTTAGGGTTTACCCTGGAATTTGAGAGGGAAAAGAATGGCGAATTGAGAGACAAAAATCTATCTGTTTAGGGCCTTTTAGGAGTCAAGAAATTCATTTAGGATTTTTTTTGGGATAAAAAGACAAAATGAGCCTTTTTAGTGTTTTCTCGTCGTGCAAAGCGTTAGTGCACACATCAAATTAATAAAATGATCATAACTCTCTACTCCAAATTTTGAAGGCGAAATGGTCTGGTGAACCCTTATACTTGTATCAGTTTGTATTCTGAACCCTCCTACTTACACCTTTGTCATCTGGACTCTGAAACTCAATTAAAATGAGACTTTTAAGCCCTTCCAACCATGTTTGTAGCTCACTCTCCTTTATATAATTGACATGTCATATCCACGTCAGATATATTAATGCCACATCATAATTATTTCATAACTATTTTTAAAAAAATATTAACCAAAATTATTTAATAAAATGTAAAATAATAACATTTTAATTTACTTTTGGTATTTTTTAAAGTGAAATTCCCTATCCAAACCTCCCAATTTTTACTGTTTCACGACCAAAATCAACCAGAGAAAGCCATCGCCGCCGTCATCGCCATTTTTGCCGGCGAAATCACATTTACTTTCTCCCTCACCCGTCTTCATCTCCACCGCACACCATCACTATTTTTCTTTCCTCCTCCAACCTCCACAAAAACAACAACCTAAGTCACCGCACCACCAGATCTAGCCAAAAAACCTCTTTCACCGCCATGACCACACCCTCACGCACCCCGTTCTCCTCTCCACTATCTAGTTAGTAAAATCTGTTATACAAATTTGATAATCATACTCATTTACTTTATGATTCCAAACCGATCGATTGTTCTTCTGCTGATTTTGTTTGCAGAGAGAGGGATCGAGAATGAAGAAAGAGGTTTTCTCTTGTTTGCGAGCTCGACTTGTAGAATCCTTCATTCAATCAGCTCAGGATCTTCAAGTTTCTCCGATTGTCAAATACTCAGCGTTGTCACTTCTCGCCGACCGATTCTACCTATCTCTTAGCGGAGAAGGAACTAAGGATGCTAAGAACTGGCTCTTACCGCCTCTAAGAGAAGGCAATTTGCAGCTATTTGCGCTTGTTGCAATATGGATCTCAAGCAAAATACATGATTCTCCTTCTCTAAGTGTCAAATCCTTCAAGTCTTTGGCTGACAACATCATTAAAGAGCAGCATTTTACAACAAAGGATTTTCTGGAAGCTGAGCTAGTGTTAATGCAGGTATTGAAATTTGAGATCGGCATGTTAAGCATTCCCTTCCATTTTTTCGAAGATCTACTTACAAAGTTCAGTGAAGTTGCCAGAGTTGGAAAACAACTAAGCTTTGGGGAAGAAGAAATGACTTTTTAGTTAATTGTTTTTTTTAAAAATATATTTCTTTAATGGTCGGCCATGGCAAGATGTTGAAGAAACTTCTGGGTTTATGTGCTCAAATGTTAATTTCACTTTCTTTTTTTAAAGATTATTTCTATTGTTTTGTTTTATGTTTTTCCTGCTGACTCTTTGTTTTCTTTCCAGCTGGGTCATTTTTAGACCTGCTATCCTGCATTTATTTTGATTTTTAATATAATAGCCATAAGTTTAAAAAAAAAAAAAAATTTAACCTAAAAAATTATTCACTCGCCTTAAGCTGCGTGAAGTCACACTTTCGCCAATTCAGCCATCTTAAAGACACATAAGCTTGGTCAATGGTCAGAGGTACTTGTTAAATTGTCTTTTATTGAGTTTAAGGGTCCAGATGACAAATGAGTAAATAGAAGGGTTCAAAATACAAATTGATACAAGTATAAGGGTCCATCAGACTATTTCGCCAATTTTGAATGATGCAAACTTGTGGCATTGAAAAGAAAACTCAAATACATTTAATTTTATAGATTATGAGCCACACAAGTTTTCATATTCTAAGAGATGTGATCATTTGAAGTTGAACAAAGTAGAATCTTATATCAAACCTTAATCGGTAAGGAACTTTTCAACTCAACTTTGTGCTAGGATATTCTTGTCACCTTAATTCATCTCCAAATTTATTCTCACACTATAGAATTGACCTTAACACCTAAGTACAATTTAAGAATCACCCGATACGATCTTATATGCAAATGAAGAATGGTTTGGGTTTTAGCTTAGGAATTTTTGAGGTGTTACAATATTTCTTCCTTGAGATCATCCGTCCTCAAATAATGGTTGAATTGAACATGGAGGGGGAAAGGAGTTAGTCTTACTATCCTTTTGACTTTTGAACTTGTCTACTAGCATAGGCGAAACTGATTCATATTGAGAGTTTTGAACCTGGACTAGAGCACGTTTGGCATGAATCTCACATAAGATTTCTAGATTATAGGCCATGACATGAAACCAGGGTATCCGAGCACGAAGTCAGAATATGACTACTATACCTCGAGCGATAAGACTGGTAGCTTCTAAGCCTAGCAAAACCTCTAAACTATGCTTTTTTTTATTACTACACTTCATTAGCTGCAACTCATTGCTCCCATAAGAGTATATGATTACTCTTATCAAGCTCTAAGTCTAACTGTCTGCGCTTACTGTATTTAAGACTAACTTTATATCACAAAGTGCTAAACATGAGATGATTGTACTAATCTAAACCACAAGATTCAAGTTCTATGCCTTTATAGAGAATCTCATCCCAAGAATACTACTCCTTACCACCGCATTCAACAAACCTCAAGTCCTAATCAGGAAACACCAAATGCATGATGAATTCATCTTCATATTATCAACACCACATTTGTGACTCCCCGAGGCTACATCCTAGACGTATCATGGGACCTAGGATCACGAGTGACCCCAAGCTAACCCCGAGTTTGGCATATGACAAACATAGTGAAAAAATGACTAAGTAAATCATGTATTGCGGAAGCTAAAAACAGTGGATATCTGAAATGGGGAAAACCCAACTAATCTGAATATATAAAATATAATAAAAGTTTAGTGATGACTGAAACAACACTTAATAACTCGAGCTAAATCTACTACTATGTATTAAAAACCTCTAACTGAATTGAGTTGCTGGGACATCCCCCAACTAACTTTAACAAAACTGAAAACTAGAAATAAAGACAAAAGTAAAGCAAGTCTATTGTCCTCGAAGTACGAGGAGTCACAACTAGGGGTGTTCACGGTTTGGATAAAAACCAATTCAAATCGAAAAACCGAACCAAATCGATAAAATAAAACTGATTTTATTTGGGTTTGGTTTGGTTTGGTTTTAGATTTTTGAAAGCCGATAGTATTTGGTTTGGTTATGATTTTATTGGAAAAAATTGAAGAAATAACCGAACCGAACCGATGAATTATATACATATATTTAATTAACATACATACTTAATATATTGTTTTTATAAACAATTTTAAAGATCTTATACATATTTTCATTAAAGTTTCTTTATAATTTACTTATTGAAAGCAAAAATGTCCAAGATGAAATATTTATCTTATTGATTTCATGTATATGAGTGTCTATGACAATTCTTTGTGAGACTGAAAATGTTATTGTCTCTTCCTTATCGGCCAGTATAGTGAATTTTAAAGCTTTATTGATTGTAAATTTAGTGATCGGAAGTTCAATAATTTAAGTCAGTCTAACTATTTTTCGTTTTGAATGGATTGTTGTCACTTTTTTAACATTTTGAATGAATTATTTCTTTTATTTTTGTGTATGATTAATGACCGAATAACCGAACCAAACCAAACCGAAACGATAACCACAAAACCGATAAATGTATATTATATTTGGTTTGGTTTGGTTTTGATAATTTTAAAACCGATTAAGTTGGTTTGGTGGTTTTGACCAATAATCGATCCAAACCGACCCGTGAACACCCCTAGTCACAACTGAAGCTGTGAATTTGGACTAAGAATCAAACTAAACATGATCATGATGCTGAGTTCCTGAACCTACATGATGAAACGATGTAGCGCAAATCATGTGTTAGTACTTGGAATGTACTGAGCATGCAATATATAAATATGCTAAGCTGAACAAAGTATATAAGCCGAACAATGCATAACTGAGCATTATTATATTCTGAACAAGGATATAGATATGTACTTAAGTATAAATGAAAGATAAACTAGATGGAATGACCAAGTACTAATTATGATGATAACATGCTGAACTCTATACTGAAGTAACTATTGAGAACCTGGTCAATGCATTAAAAGTCTGACTGTGGGAGCTACTATTAATCGACATAAACCACGTGAGCTAAACATAGAGTCCGATATATACATTCCATCGAGAAGACCCAATATACATTACTAGGGGTATAGAGGCATGATTATGGCATGATTACTAAATCTGATGCCCAACTGTGGGGACTTATAAACTAGCGCGGGCATGTAGTTCTGGGACTTTAAGGGTACGCTGAACCCTAGTCCAACTTGGTGCTAGGTCTAGTCCCAACTGAATATTCATGAAGCTAAAATGCATTAAATACTAAATAACTCAAAATACTGACATGCTAACTAAGAATGCAACATTTATATACTGAGAACATGGCATTCGAAATTTAGAGCATGATTTTCTATTTGAATGGCCTAGCAAGTAATATTCATGGACTAGGATAAATTATACAAACTAGGGTTCTGAATAATATGCCAAGAATTATACTAGTTTATCAAGAGATACGATATTTAGATCAAGAGAACACTAATAAATGAATTTGCAATACACCTTGAGAATCTAGAAAACCCTAGGTCTGAACAGTTCATGAAAATTGAAGATACTAAATGAATTTTAGGGACCCAATGGGTGAAAGGAACCCACAAGTGAAATCCCACATACCTCTTGATGAAATCTAAAGATAAATCCTTTGGATTTTGGGGCTGAACTTTGAAGAACACCTCTACTTGTTCTTGGAAGGAACTAGCGACTTTTCCTTTTTTTTTTTGCTCTAAGTTGGCTGATTTTTGGAGAATGAGGGTTCTGGGTATTGCCTGATTAGATTATTAGGCTTAGACTGAGTAAAACGAGGTAGTCTAGGCATCAAATGACGTAGTTTGAGTTCCCAATGCATAGAATAAAGGACCAAAATGACCGTGACTTAAAAGCTGACGAAGACCTTCACGATAGGATTGACGAACCGTCAATAGGACCACTGCCCATCAACTGGGTCGTGGTTATGGCCCTACCTAACAGGTATCTACTGAAACAAGCATAAATTTTTACTCCGTGTTTTTATTTTAGAAAACATGGTGGCATTGGAAAGAGGACTCAAATATCTTTAATTTGATAGGTCATGGGCCACCTAATCTATTTTGTGCTAAAAGATATGACCATTTCAAGTTGACCCAAAACTTGAAGGCTGACATGTTCCCTCCACGGTCCACATCACGGACCGTGTGAAGCACCATGGGCCGTACAGGCCACCGTTGTTCTTCACAGGAGCTGGGGTGGTACAATGTCAATTTCATGGGCCACTTGACGAACCTTGTGGGGTTCCACGACCCGTGGAGGGCTCCGTGGTCCTCTATGTCTGGATGGATGTGAACCATGACGAGGGTGACGGGTCGTGGTCCTTTTCACAGCTCGTGAACCCCTCTGTGGTTCACCCTTTTTCTCCTATTTAGTCTTAGTTAAATCCTGAAGTGTTACAATATCTTCCCCTTGGGCTCATTCTTCCTCGAATGAAGACTACACAAGCTGAGAATGAGGAAGAGGCTATAATCCCTACCAACTGGGTGCCAGAAACTGATATATAACTGAACTGAGTTCCATGAACATGCAGAAAGGTTAAAATGAAAAGATAACTGAGGGAACAAGATACTGAGACTGAATTACACAAGATTAAACTGATATACTAGAGAGGAACTATTAGCTCAAGCTGAAACAGGATTGTAAGGAAAGAGGTGAGGGTACTTGGCCATCATCGCTGCTTCTACTTCCCAAATAGCTCCCTTTACGGACTGACTTCTCCACAAAACCTTTATTGAAGTGACTTCATTGTTTCTTTAGCTATGATCCTGGCGGTCAAGAATCTCTACTGGAATCTCCTCATAGGTGAGGCTATCCTTTACAACTACACTGTCTAACGGTACTATCAACGTCGGATCACCCACATACTTCTTCAACAAGGAAATGTGAAAGATTGGATGAACCGTTGCTAGTTCTGCTACTCTAATTCATATTCCACATTACCAACCCTTTTTCAGGATTTTGTAAGGACCTACATATCTGGGACTGAGCTTCTGTCATGACCCAAGGGTACGCCCTAGATGTAACATGACGTACTAGACCCCAAAAGGCCTAACACAAGCCACTTAGCATATCATAACATAAAGTACATAGAAATGATGTGGAAATTTTAAATTTTTTCTTTACAATTGAAGTCCTTATAAAACGCAAGCGGAAGTCTATAACACTTTGTCTCAAACCATCTAAAACCACTTGAATAAAACCTTGGAACACAGCCCATACAATAGTCTAAAACATAAAAGAAAGACATAAAAGGGAAAGGTGATCACATCCTCGAAGCTATGAGAAGTCACCAAATCTTCAACTCCTTTGCTCTTCTAGAAACCGATCCTCAAGAATGAACTCAAGATCGCCAAATCCTACATTCTGCGTCAGTACAAAATGTACTAAATATGTTAGCTAGCATGACATCATAAGAGCATAACAAAAGTGTTAGTCAATCTAGACATAAGTCATAAGCATAAGAGACAATAACATAATCGTAAGCATAAGCTCCAACATAAACATAATATGAGCATAAGTCAACATACGACATAATCCAATAACATAGGAAATACCACATATTCATAAGAGTAATCTCCAACATAGACATAGTGTAAGCATTAGTCATCATAAAGCATGAACCTTGAACTTAGGAGATACTTCATATTCATAGCTTTTGTCAATACTTAGTTCTTCATAACATAAGAGAAACACTTCATAAGTAGCTTCAAGTCATACTTGTGCAATGCATGGGTAAGACCCCATAATCTCACCCACACTAAGTACCACCTTAGGCCATCATACATACTTACTATCTTTGATCTCATACTTAGTTTACTTCTCATAGAAAAGGGAATTTATCACCTTAAGTCAATCATATCATGGAAGGAAACTATAGCAACAATCCATCAAACATACATCATAAGCATAAGTCATAAGCATATTCATTACATAGATCATCATACCTAAGAGGAACATATCATAACTACCCTCAAAGCATACTTGTGCAATGCATGAATAAGATCCCATAATCCCACCCATGCTAAGTAAAGCTTCTTGGGTAACCATAATTCATAACATATTCTAGTTGTGGGAATTAAACTTAATCGACATAGATCGTATGATCTGAACATGGAATCCAGTGTCAACCCTACACCGAAAAGGGGTTGTTCTACTTGCCTAAGGTATAACCATACTCTTAGCTTAGGTGGATCTAATAACTAAGTAACCTATGAGGGCACATAGTTATGGGATAAGGGGATTGCTACTAGAAAACCCAACCTCAACTAGCGGAAGAGCATCCATCCCAAGAGATTACTACTAGGAAAACCCAACCTCAACTGTCACGACTCGGGAGTAAACGGCGTACTCGACCCCGAATGGGTCTCATACAAGCCCTTAGCATAATCATAGTCATAAGATCATAAGAAAATAGTGCGGAATTTAAAAATTTTCTTTACAATCAAAGTCTTTTATAAAATAATAGAGTCTATACACTATGTCTCAAACCATCTATAACATTCGAATAGAAAACTCTTTGAATACAATATTAGGGACACGACCCTTACAAAAAGTCTACACCATAAAAGAAAGACATAAAGGACATATGGTCAAACCCTCAAATAGAATAAGGACTCACCAATCTTCTTCTTCTTGATCTACTATGAACCTAGCCACGAGGATGGAATCCAATATCTCCAAAGCCTACACTTATAGAAAATGTAGAAAGATGGGGTTAGCACAAAAAGTACTAAGTATGGAAACCATGCACAAAAATCCTTAAAACATGCTTAAAAGGAACATTTCATTTGAAATCATGCTATATGCCATTTTTGAACATCATCTTTGAAATAGTTAGAGAATGCAACTCATAAAGCAACTCACATACAATTCAACATAGCATAAAGGATATCATCATACTAACAATCATAGTCTCCAACATAACATAATACATATCCCAATCTACACAAGGCATAGTTTATACACATGGTCAAATACCAAGATCATCTCATCATAGAAGAACTATGATATAAGCAACCCTAAGGTATACTTGTGCAATGCATAGATAGGATCCCATAATCATATCTACACTAAGTATCACTTTTAGGCAACCAACAACATACATATCTTACTTTACCTTATTCATATCCAACATACATACGTAATGAGTCATTCATTTTCATAACTTATTACAAGTGAAGTCAACCTTAACATTCATGCATACCTTTCATACATAATTCATAAGTCTTCATAACATAAGAGAATCCACACCATAACCCCTTCATAAGTCTACTTGTGCAATGTATAAGTGAAGTTCCATAACTCCACTCACACTAAGTAAAGCTCATTAAGAAGTCATAAGTATAGTTCATATTCATAATTCATATAAAGCATACATTCAACTCATAATCATCATATAATAAAAGAGACATATGATGCCCACTCTCAAAGCCTATTTGTGCAATGCATGAATGAAGTCCCATACCTCATTTATACTAAGTAGAACCTCTTGAGGAAACATAGAACATGCTCATGCTCTTATCATAATTCATATTCTTATCATATAAAGAAATTTAGCCTTAACCGACATAGACCATGTGAGCTACATGGAATCCGGTGTTCTACCCCCATACCGAAAAGAGGTGTCCTACTTGCCTAAGGTAGAACGTACATAATAGCTTATAGGTGGATCCACTAGCTATATACCTATGTGGACACATAGTTATGGGATAAGAAGATTGCTACTAGAAACTCGGACTACTAGCATAAAAGGTTTCCATCTCATGAGACAACATACATTTGGAAACCAGACTTGCTAAACGTAAAATCCTCTATCTCCTTTTCATATCCACTTGGTGCTAAGCATAATTCCCTTTAAAAGTCATATTAAGTCTTTACTTAAGTTCATGGTCATAAGAGAATGCACTAGGCACTCAAACTAACATATCATCATAATAACTCATAGATTCATTAGGTGAGAATGTCCTTCCAATGACACAACAACAACATTATCATAATAGAAACTTTATACTCAAAGTATTCATAATATGCATATGATATCATAATCATATATACACCTCATATCTTGCATTCAAGGGTCATATTGAGTCAACACCTCGAGCATTCAATGCATTAAACATAGATACAATCATAGCTCACGTACAACATTCATTCCATACATAGACTCATATACTCATATTAGAGGTCATGTAGATGAATTCCTTTCACAACAATGCCATATACAATTTAACATACACCATAGCTTCCTTCTCTAATCCTTAACATTCTTAACTTATTCATATTAGCTTTTACCCTTAAAGCCTTAGGAGTCATATTCATACTACAAGCCTTACTCTCAAGCAATGCCTGACATGATCACCATGTATACCTAATTCTTAAGGTAACCTAACCACATGCCTCATTCTTGTTCAATTATACTCAAATAAGAAACATATAAACTCAATCTCAATACTACACAACCATGATCTATCATATAAGCCCTAATCAATTCAATTCATATCTTCAAGCTTTGATTATAGGCAATTCATGTCTAGGTGATCTAATCTAAGGCAATTCATCAAGAATTTCATCATTCTTAGAAGGTCACCTCTAACCCCAATTTGCCTCTTTCATGACATAACCCTAGACTATATCATTTTCATTATAGGATCTTAGGTTACTCAAGGATACATGTAGAATCATGCTTAAATCATGAAATTACATCATAATCCACTCACATCCAATCAATTGGACCAACTTGCAACAACATTCATAATGTAGAGAAGAATCATAACTATGCTTGGGGGAAACTCATGGATTCTTAAAGGATTCAAGTTAAAATCATAGAAAATAAGTCTTACATTCGTAAACAAACATAATTCAACCTTTAAAAGCAACTTTGAAAGGAATCCATGGGGTTGAGTTGAAACCCTAGCTAATTGGGTTTTCTAGATTTGAGATAAAAGCTTTTGAAGGGGCTCCTTGGGTGATGGCTACCCAAGGATGAAAACTCCCATACCTTAGACTTAGAATACCATCAAATTCGTATGAAGGAGCCTCCATATTCAAGCCCTAGCTTGATCCTTTCTCTTGGTCTTCAATGGAGTTCTAGAGAGAAGATTTTGGTGAAGAAGGAAATTGGGATTTTGATTTGGGGTCTTGGGTTATCGTTAATTAAAAGGTGTTTTAAGGACTTAAAATACTTTATATTAGTGAAATAAACCCATAATAACCGACCCTTAAAGAAAACTAAATAATTAACAATTTACCAAATAGACCCTATACTTAGCCGAACCAAACCAGAAAAACCAGCAGTGACTCATGACCACCACCCACAAACCGTGGGTGGGACCACGAGCCATCCTGGCTGTCTGTGGTCTGGGTCAGATTCTGCTAATTTTGGGGCTTGACCTACGGAGGATATCCACGGGGCGTAGATGGACCTACGGGGCGTGGTGCCCTTCCGTAGGTCACCAAACTTTTGGCAACTTTCATCTTTCTTTGGGGTCTTGGGGTTAGGCTAAGGGTCCTCCTCAAGGACCCCTAGGGTGGTCCTTGGGGACTCGTACCCGGATGTTTAACCCCTAAACACCTTATTCTAAGTTCGGGAACTTGTTTTACAACATTTAGTCACATGTCCAACTCTAAACTCATACATGAAGCTCTAATTTCACCTACTTGATTCCGTTAAGCTTTAGCTAGGTCTTACTAGTTTTTATGGGGTGTTACATCAACTAACGGAAGAGATTCCTTGGGACACCCAACCTCTACTAACGGAGGAGCTTTTATGGGGACACCTAACCTCTACTAACAGAAGAGCTCCCATCTCCTATCAATATCCACTCGGTGCTAAGCATAATTCCCATTGAGTTTATATTAAGTCTTGACTTAAGTTCATATTTATGGAAGAATGTCTTGACACTCAATCCAACATAACTCATACTATAGCTCATTAGATCATGCGTGAGAATAACCTTTCACCGTCCATGTCTACATATAGATTCATTAGGTGAGACTAGTCTTCCAACCTTAGAATCATCATATTGTGAGGAAACTACTCACATCTTATCATATTCATGCATAAGTGTGTATGTGAGAATAACCTTTAAACAACACTACAACTAGATCATGAGTATATTCACTTTACTCTCAAAGTGTTCTTAAGCATGTACTAAACTTGCATAATATCATATCTTGCCCTTTCAAGGTCAAAGTTCATATCAAATCAACACATGTAGAATGACTACATTAGACATGGATATAATCATAATTCAAGTAGCTCAACTACTACAAGCATAATCTCATACTTCACCTCCTTGAGGTTCAAAACATACTTTCAATCATCACACCTAGGGTTCAAGCACTAGACATGGAAATCATCCCAACTCATGTGATTCTATCACTTCATCCATTCAAACATTCATAAGGTAGATTAGGTAGGTAAAGGCCTTCCACCACAATTCTATCCATAACTCTTTTATTCTCATCTAGACTTTACTCTCAAAGCCTTAACATACATAATTCATCATATTAGCTTTACTCTCAAAGCTCTAGCGATCAACATTTATGACTACAAAGCCTTACTCTCAAAGATTTACCTCTTACAATCATCATACATATCTAAATCACAAGACATTCTAGTCACAAGCTTCATTCTTAAGCAATTCTAGTCATAACTCATCATATAGGTTCAATTCTCAAGCTCTACTAGTCATGATTCATCATATGTACTTCATTCTAATTCAATTCATGTTTACATACTTCTATTCTTGAACTATTACTATACATGCCATCAATTTTGGAAGATCACCTATGAATCCTCAATTTCACTTCACAAGGTACAAACCCACATTCTTCAATTTCATCAATTAGACTAGGGTTTACCATGGAAAACATGTAATATCATCATAATATCATGATTCACTACTAATTTAATCATAAAAAATCAATACCCACTCAATTGGGTCAACATACAACATAACCCACAACATTGAAGAAACCCTAACTAGAATTGGGGATTTTCTTCATCAAATTGGGGAATTCTAGGGGGCTCCATGGATGGAAGAATCCATGGATGAATAAGCTAACATACAGTGGATACAAAGCCTTACAAAGCTTGCAACAATGGAGGAATTTTACCTATCTTGGTTCTCTTGTTCTTCTTCTTCTTCCCTTTCTAGAGAGAGAAATATTTGAGAGGAGAGTATTTTGGGGATTTTATTTGGGTCTTGGAATAAATGACTTAATTGGGTGAGTTTTGGGGTTAAAATGACTTATATATGGGTCCTAGGCTTGGGCAAAATGACATATCTTTGAGTTAAAACAATTGGAAAAAGACCCAAGAAGTTCTCTGACTGGAACTGCCGAAATGGCATGAAGGACGCCTTCACGGATCATCATAATCACCACGGTTCGTCAAACGGGTCGTGAAGAATTTTCAGCCTGACAATGCTTCATTATTTTAGTCATAACTTTTTACTTCTAGATGAGAATTGAGCAAACTCAGTGGTGTTGGAAAGAGGATTCAGATACCTTTAATTGGATATGTAATGACCCACCTAATTCGTTTTGAGCTAAGATATATCATCATTTGAAGTTAACCCTAAACTCTAAGTCTAGTGAAAAGCCCTTCAAGTGAGGCTCCACGAGCCGTGGTGCCTCTCATGGTCATGATACAATATCTAGGAAACCTTCTCCTTAACCCCTAAAAATCTAAGGCACCATCATGAGCCTTCCCACGAGCCGTGGTCATTACCACGAGCCGTGAAGTGGCTCATGTGGAAGGGGCTGTTTTGGGCAACCTTTGCTTAGCCACTGCCTATTCCACCACGAGCCGTGGTCCTCACCACGAGCCGTGGTGGTCTTCGTGGAAGGTGAGGCAGTGTCCATGTAAGAGTGGACTGCCCTAGTCCTCTTTCTTTGCTCTAACCCTCACACTTAGCCCTAGTTTAGTCTACTAGTTTCTGGGGTGTTACAACTGCCCTTTGTTTCCACATCTCATCACCCCCATCATAGGTGACACCTTCAGGAAAACCCAATTATCTATTTCAAACTCTAAGTCCCTTTTTCTCACATCTGCATAGGACTTTTGACGACTCTGAGCAGTCCTTAGTCTATCTCTGATAAGCTGAACTTTCTCCATAGCTTATATGAACCAAATCTGGCTTAACCAAGGCTGCTTCACCTACTTCGAACCAACCCACCAGATATTTGCATCTACGCCCATATAGTGCCTCATAAGGGGCCATCTAATTACTAGAACATAAGTTGTTATTGTAAGAAAACTCCATGAGAGGTAGGCGATCATCACACCCTTGAAATCGATCACGCAAGCTCTCAACATGTATTCTAAGGTATGAATGGTACGCTCTGCCTAACCATCCGTCTGCGGATGAAATGTTGTACTGAGATTCACCTTAGTACCAAGCCCTTCTGAAACGATCTCCAGAAATGAGAGGTAAACTGAGGACCTCTGTCTGAGATAATAGACAAGGGAACCCCATGCAACCTGACTATCTCATTTAAGTAGAGTTTGGCATAGTCCTCCACTGAATCTGAAGTCTTGACTGCCAAAAAGTGAGCTTACTTAGTGACTCTATCAACCATCACCCAAATGGAGTCATACTGTCTGCGAGTGCGAGGTAAACCCGTAATGAAGTCTATGTTTATCACTTCCTACTTCCACGTAGGAATGATAATCTCTTGAGTCACACCTCTTGGTTTTTGATGTTCTACTTTAACCTGCTGACAATTAGGACACTTAGCCACAAAATCTGTGATGTCCGTCTTCATGCCATTCCACCAATAGACTTCCCATAGATCATGGTAGATCTTAGTGGCACTCGGATGAATAGACTATCTGGAATTATGGGCTTCTATAAGGATTTGCTGCCTTAGCTCACCCACATTTGGAACACATAAGTGACCGTGGTAACGAAGTACACCATCTCCCCCTAGGTAGAAAACCTCTAATTTTTTCTGATGAACTACACCTTTCAACTGAAGTAATATAGGATCCCTATCCTATTTTCTCTTAACCTCTGCTACCAATGAAGATTCCGAACTATTCTAAACTATCACACCACCATCTAACGTGTCCATAGGGAAAACTCCTAAGCAAGTAAGCCGGTGAACATATTTGGCTAATTCTTTCTTCTCTCCCTTAACATATGCTACACTACCCATGTATAGTCTGCTGAGGGCATTAACCACTACATTGGCCTTACCCGAATGGTAGAGCACATTAAACTCAAGGAAGGCCACCACGGTGAATACTCATCACGAGAGCCTTGATGGCTCGTGAAGGCCACCACGACTCGTGGGATGTGTCGTGGAGTTGCCTTAGATTTTAGGGGTTAAGGGAGGAGTGGCTTAGACACTGATTGGTGACCACGTACATCTCTCATCTTATGGTCCATGCACAACAAATTGAGGAGGATAAACTCAAGGAAAAGGCTAGGGAGGTAAAATGTCTAGGACCAGTGATGGAAACTTCTCTAATGCAAAGTTCGATAGACAAGGTCGACCTAGATTTTGACAAAGATTTTCCGGTTAAGGTTCCTCTAATGCTCCTCCTAAGTTTAATAAGGATAGGGTGTCTAAATCTAAACCTCAAGGAGGAAAAAGAGGTGGTTCTTCTTTGTCTAGGTTAAATTGATCTAACTGTGGAATGCAACATGATAGTAAGTGCCTAGTCGGTATGGATGGGTGCTATGGCTGTGGCAAGAGTGGTCATAAGATGAGAGATTGCCCGATGCTTAAGACAAGAAGGAGAGAAGGCAAGCAAGATCCTTCTAGTGGTACAAATTCTAATGCTCCCAAGTGAAACCGTTTTTATGCACTTCAATCTAGAGGTGACCAAGAGAGTTATTCGGATGTAGTTACCGGTATGTTAAAAGTCTTTCAACTTGATGTGTATTTTTTACTTGATCCCGGTGCTACTTTATCTTTTGTGATTTCCTATGTGGGTATGAAGTTTGATGTTCCTCCGAAAGTGTTATTAGAACCTTTTTCTGTCTCTACTCCTGTTGGTGATTGTGTGGTGGCAAAAAGGGTCTATAGAAAGTGTCCCGTTACCTTATCCCATAAAGTTACTCTTGTCGATTTGGCAGAGCTTGACATGTTAGATTTTGATGTTATTTTTGATATGGATTGGCTGCATGCATGTTATGCTTCTATAAATTGTAGAGCTCGTGTAATCAAATTTCAGTTCCCAAATGAACCTATCCTGGAGTGGTAGTGGGGAAATTCTATGCCTAGAGGTCAATTTGTGTCTTATCTTAAAGATAGAAAGATGATTTCAAAAGGTTGCTTTTACCATCTTGTTAGGGTGAGAGATGTAGATTTTGAAACCCCTACTCTTGAGTCGGTCCCCATAGTTAATGAGTTTTCGGAAGTTTTTTCTGATGATTTACCCGGTATTCTTCCCAAGCGGGAAATAGACTTCATTATTGACCTTCTCACGGATACACAACCTATCTCTATTCCTCCTTATAGAATGGCCCTGGCTGAGTTAAAGGAATTGAAAGAGCAACTAAATGATTTTATGGATAAGGGTTTCATTCGACCGAGCATCTCTCCATGGGGTGATCCCGTGTAGTTTGTTAGAAATAAAGATGGGTCTCTCCGTATGTGTATTGATTATCATCAGTTGAATAAAGTGACCATTAAGAATAAGTATCCTCTTCCAAGGATATATAACTTGTTTGACCAATTTTAATGGGCTAGTTATTTCTCTAAGATTGATCTTCGTTTGGGTTATCACCAATTGAGGGTGAGAGGGGATGATATTCCAAAGATGAATTTTAGAACCCGATATGGTCATTATGAGTTTCTGGTTATGTCGTTTGGGTTGACTAATGCTCCGGTGACATTTATGGATTTGATGAATAGGCTGTTTAAACAATACCTTGATATGTTTGTAATTGTGTTCATTAATGACATTTTGATCTATTCAAGGAGTGAGAATGAGCATATTGACCATTTGAGGATTGTGTTGCAAATTCTTAAGGATCAACAACTTTTTGCAAAGTTTAGAAAGTTTGAATTTTGGTTAAGGTTTGTAGCTTTCCTTGGTCATATTGTGTCAAGCAGGGGAATTGGGGTAGATCATAAGAAGACGGATACGGTCAAGAGTTGGCCTAGACCTCTAACTCCTTTTGACATTAGTAACTTCTTGGGTTTAGCCGGTTACTATAGAAGGTTTGTTGAGGGTTATTCTTCCGTTGCTTCTCCTTTGACGACTTTGACTCAAAAGAAGTCTAAGTTTGTGTGGTCTGAAGTTTGTGAGAAAAGTTTCCAAGAGTTGATAAATAGACTTACTTCCACTTTGGTGTTGACCTTACCGGAAGGTATATATGGTTTTGTAGTGTATTGTGAATGCCTCTATAGTTGGGTTGGGATGTGTGCTTACATAAGATGGTAAGGTTATTGCCTATGCTTCGAGGCAACTTTAAATCCATGAGAAGAATTATCCTACCCATGATCTTGAGTTAGCGGCGGTTGTTTTTGCCTTAAAGATATGGAGGCATTATATATATGGGGTTCATGTTGATGTTTTCACCGATCATAAGAGTTTACAATATGTAAACAGTCAAAAGGACTTTAATCTTTGCTAAAGAAGTTGGCTAGAACTATTGAAGGACTATGACATGAGTGTTCTCTATCACCCCGATAAAGCAAATGTGGTTGCATATGCTCTTAGTCAATTGTCGATGGGTAGTGTTGCTCATGTAGATGATGAAAACAAAGTGTTGATTCGTGATGTTCATAAGTTGGCCCGTTTAGGTTTGCAATTAGTGGACTCCACCAACGGTGGTGTCATGGTTCATAATGGGTCCGAATCGTCTTTTTTGATGGATGTGAAGGCTAAGCAAAGTCATGATCTGACCTTGGTAGAATTGAAAGAAGCGGTGCTTAAGAAATCCTTTAAGGCTTTCTCCCAAGGGGGAGATGATGTGCTTAGATATCAAGATGTACCGTGATTTACGGGAAGTCTATTGGTGGAATGGGATGAAGAAAGATATTACGGAATTTGTGGCCAAGTGTCCTAATTGTCAACAAGTGAAAGTTGAGCATCAAAGACCGGGAGGTTTGTCCCAAGACATTGCTATTCCTACTCGGAAGTGGTAAGACTTGAACATGGACTTTATAGTTGGTTTGGCTCGCACCCGACGACAACATGATTCGATTTGGGTTATAGTAGATCGGATGACGAAATTGACTCATTACCTTCCCTTCAAGGTTTCTTATTCGGCGGAGGATTATGCCAAGATGTACTTGAGAGAAATGGTAAAATTTCATGGAGTGCCTTTGTCCATTATTTCCGATCGTGGTACACAATTCACTTCTCAATTTTGGAAGTCATTCCAAAAGGATCTTGGTACTAAGGTTAAGCTTAGCACGACATTTCATCCCTAAATCGATGGAAAAGCGGAGCGTACTATCCAAACTTTGGAAGACATGTTAAGAGCTTGTGTGATTGACTTTAAGGGTAATTGGGATGACCACTTACCATTGTTTGAAATTGCTTATATATAATAATAACTATCAATCTTGTATTGGTATGGCTCCATTTGAGGTTTTTTATGTTAGGAGGTGTAGATATACTATAGGTTCGTTTGAGGTGGGTGAAGTTGCTTTGATAGGTCCTGAGCTAGTTTATGAGGCTATAGAAAAGGTCGACTCATTAGAGAGAGGTTGAGAGCGACTCAAAGTCAACGAAAGTCATATGTCGATGCTAGAAGAAGGGATCTTGAGTTTGATGTTCCCGATTGGGTTTACTTGAAAATCTCACCTATGAAGGGTGTAATGAGGTTTGGTAAGAAAGGGAAGTTTAGTCCCCTGTATGTAGGCCCATATCAAATCTTGAGGCGTGTTGGTAAGGTCGTTTATGAGTTAGATATGCCAAATGAGTTGGCATCGGTGCATCCAGATTTCCATGTCTTTATGCTTAAGAAGTGTGTTGGAGATCCGACATCCGTAGTTTCCCTAGAAGGGTTGGGAGTTGATGAAAGTCTTGCTTATGAAGAAGTTTCAGTTGAGATTTTGGACTGGCAAGTTAAGGGGTTGAGAAATAAAGAAGTTACTTCCGTAAAAGTGTTGTAGAGGAATCATTTAGTTGAGGGTGCTACTTGGGAGGCCAAGACCGAAATGATGTCTCGATATCCTCATCTCTTTCCTTCTACTCCTACTCTAGCTTGGGGTAATGAGTTCCTCTTGGTTTGTTTTATGTTTTGGAGTCATGTGTGTTTTATGTGTCCCATGATCTCCTTAAGTTATGCATGTTCACGAAGCTTATGTTTTGAAAGAAAAATGAGTTATATGATTGTTTTTTCTCATGTTGTTGTGCATTAAGTATGAGTTGCCTATATGCTTCATGAGATGAATTGTTGAACATGCTTTAGTTATGCTTTTTGAGAGTAAATTGCATATTAGATCCATGTGATTGTGTTGAGCATGCTTTTGAGCTTGGAGAAGGTAGTTCCTCCTAGAACATGAGAAATGTTGAGAGTTTCATGTATAATGGGTTGTTAGATGTAGTTCCTACTTCCTTGTGATGCATTGAATATGTTTAGTTTGGAGTTGATGTTTCCTCCTTTTTTGTGCACTGTTATGATGTTGCATGCATGATGGGCTGCTAGTCTTGAGTCTTGACTTATGTAAGGTGTCTAGACCGTCATTCGAGGACGAATGTTCCCAAGGGAGAGATAATGTGAAACCCCAGAAACTAGTAGGCTAAACTAGAGCTAAACGTGAGGGTTAGAGCCGTGGAAGTGGGCAAGGGCCAAGGGAGAGGACTAGGGCAATCCACTCTCCCCTAGACACTGCCAAAGAAACCACGATCACCACTATGACTCGTGGTAGGCTAGTTAGTAGCCTCCTCAAACTGCCCAAAAAAACCTCCTCCACACGAGCCATTTCACGGTTCATGGTGTTGACCACAGCTTGTGGGAAGGCTCGTGGAGTTGAGGCAGTAGCTAGGCTAGACTGCCCCAAGAGGAGAACCTCACCACAAGAACCTTGACGGCTTTTAAAGGCCACCATGACTCGTGGGAGGTGTCATGGAGTTGCCTTAGATTTTAGGGATTAAGAAAGGAGTGCCTTAGCCACTAGTTGGTGACCACGGAGGGGACCACAACTTGTGGTAGGGACCACGACTCGTGGTAGAGACCACGTCTCGTGGTAGAGACCACGGCTCGTGGAGCCCCCTCGTAAAGTGAGGCAGTGCACTGGACGTTTGAGGGTTAATTGGTCTTTTCCTGTTTCAACTTAAATAAAGTGAAGTCGTTTTGCCTAAGTCTAGGACCCCTATATAAGTGATTTTAACGCTAAAACTCATCCATTCAAGTCATATTTTCCAAAACCCAAAATATTTCCCCAAAAATTTCCTCTCAAATATTTCTCTCTCTAGACACTAGAAGAAGAAGAAGAAGAAGAAGGGAAAAGAAGAAGAAGAAAGTTCAAGCTAGGATCAAGGTGAATTGATGTTATATTAAGCATGAATTGATGATTTCCTATGGTTTTTATGATATATCCCCAAGAACCCATGTAATTCCCATATTTCTCAATTGTGATCTTGTAATGTGGGTCTTTGTTGATGAAAGAGGAATTTGATGAATTGATGCATGAGGTGATAGAATCACATGATTTATAATGAAATCCATGTCTAATGTTTTAATTCTAGATATGGTTATTGAAATTAGGTTTTTGAACCTTGAAAGAGTAAGTATGAGATTATGCATGTCTTTATGAAATCTATGTAAATGTATTGAGAAAACTTTGAGAGTAAAGTGTCACTGATTATGTTGTTGTTGTTGTGTGTTGATTGAAAGGTTATTCTTATGAACACATATGAACATTAATGTGAAAGGTTTTCTCACATAATGAAGATTCTAATGTTGAAAGGCTTTCTTACCTAATTGAATCTAAGATTTACATGTAGACATGAACGGTGAAAGGTTTTCTCACGCATGATCTAATGAGCTATCTTAATAAACTAACTTGGATTGGTTGTCAAGGACATCCATCCATGAGACATGAGTTAAGTTAAGACTTAATAAGTAATCCGTGGGATTTATGCTTAGCACCGAGTGGATATTGAAATGAGATGGAGGCGCTCACTTAGTTGAGTCCAGGCTTCCAAATGGGAATTCTCACGTAGTAGAGTCCAGGTTTCCCAAAGTATGTCTCATGAGATGGAATCCTTCACGTAGTGGAGTTCGGGTTTCTAGTAGCAATCTCCGTATCGCATAAACTACATGCCCCCGTAGGTTATTTAGCTAGTGGATCCACTTAAGCTAAGAGTTACCGGTTCTACCTTAGGCAAGTAGACTAACCCTTTTCGGTGTGGGAGACACTGGGTGGTCATATAATAGCTCATATGGTCTCAATGTTGGTTAAGGATTATTCCCACAACAAGACTATTAATGAACTAAGACATGCTTAATGAAGTATCTCGTAGTGTTCAGGTAATTGAAAGATGAAGATAACTTACACTCAATATGATGATTATGACTTATGTTTTTAACTAACTCTTTGATGATGTTTAAGTTGGTAAATTGCATGCTTTGAAATGAAATGTCCCTTTTAGCATATTTTAAATGTTTTTATGCATAGTTATCATACTTAGTGCATTTTTGTACTAACACATACTCTTGCCTATATTTTTCCCAAATGTAGGGTCCGACAGTCAGGGTCAGTTTCGTGGCTAGGTGTTGATTTTGAGATTCTGAGATTGGGTGAGTCCTCATGCTTCGAGGACGAAGTTTTATTGTTTATTTCCTTTCTTTCATGTATTTCTACTTTTGAACATGATGTATGGGCTAGGCCCCATTTCATTCTGAATTATAATAGATGGATATGATGAGACAAGTGTCTAGACTTCCGCTTTATTTTATGAAAAACTTTTTAGAGTTGAAATGTGTTTTACTCTTATTGTTCTATTTCTTATGTTATGACGACTAAGTGGCTTGTATAGAGGTCTGCGGGGTTCGATATGCCATGTTACATCTAGGGAGTACCCCTGGGTCGTGACATGTAGTAACCGACCATACCCAAGAAACTTCTGATATCAGTCGGAGAGATAGGTATGGGCCTATGCTATACTGCCTCAATTTTCTAAGAATCCACACAGATCCCTTCGCTGGATACCACATGACCAAGAAAAGCGACGGACTGTAACCAAAATTCACATTTGCTGAACTTAGAGAATAGCTGGCGATCTATGAGGGTTCATAGAACAACTCTCATGTGGCATTCTCTTCCTCACTCTGAGAATAAATGAGTATATCATCAATAAAGACGATGACGAACAAGTCAAAATACTGTTTGAACACCTTATTCATTAAGTCTACGAAAGTTGTAGGATCATTTATTAGTCCAAAAGACATAACTACAAATTTATAGTTACCATACGAGTGTCATGACCCAGGGGTACCTCCTAGACGTAAGACGACGTACTTGACCCCGAATGGGTCTTATACAAGCCCTTAGCATAATCATAAACAAAAAGTCATAGAAATGATGCGGAAATATTTTAAACTTTTACAATCGAAGTCAACTTCTTTTTCATAAATGAAAATAAGAGTATAGACCTTGTCTCAATAACCATCTAGTACAATAGAGAATATAATTAGGGTCAAAGCCCTTTGCATCAATAAAGTCTCGAGAGTAGAAAGTACAATAGAAGCTAGAAAAGAATAACATCTTGTCCTCGAACCATGAGGACTCACCAAACTTAGGGAATAGTCAACCTAAGCTTCACTTGAAAGAAGAAGTACATCTCAACGACCGAAACTTACACTCATAGCAAATGTAGAAAATATGGGTTAGCACAAATAATGTACTAAGTATGGTAGCCATGCATAAAAATCCTTAAAACATGCATAAAAAGGACAGTTAGTTGAAATCATGCATTTATCAAGTTTGGAAGCCATTATGCACATTTATGAAGAAACATAAGTCAAACCAACATATAAGCAACCCAAAGTCATACTAGTGCAATGCAAATGTAAGATCCCATAACCCTACCAAATGCTAAGTCTCACATTTAGGTCACCAACAACATACATATCTTACTTTTGATTCATCCATATCCAATATACATAAGTAAGGAGTTATTCGTGTTCATAACTTGTAAAAAGTAAAGTAAACCTTAACATCCATACATATCTTGCATACATAATCCATAAGTCTTCATAACATAAGAGAACCTCACCATAACCCCTCTTAAAGTTTACTTGTGCAATGCATAAGTGAAGTACCATACCCCCACACCAAAAATAGGTGTCCTACTTGCCTAAGGTTGAACATACATTTTATCTTTTTAGGTGAATACACTAGCTAAAGACCTACGTGGGCACACAGTTATGGGATAAGGAGATAGCTTCTAGAAACCCTCACTACTAACGTGGAGGTTTCCATCTCATGAGATAACTATATTGGGAACCCAACTACTAGCGTAAAGGAACCCATCTCATACTCATATCCACTTGGTGCTAAGCATAATTCCCTTCAGAATTCATATTAAGTCTTTCCTTAAGTTCTTGTTCATGAGAGAATGCACTTGGCACTCAAACCATCATACATCATAATAGCTCATATATTCATTAGGTGAGGATGTCCTTCCAACCTTAGAATCATCAACATGTGAGTAAACCTTTCACAACATATTCATAGTGTGTTTATGAAAATGGCCTTTCAATCAACACAACAAGCTTATCATAAACATACATATATACTTCATGAATAATCAAGTGTAAGTGTATAGGGAAGAAGGATCTTCCATCAATACCATAATTACACAATAGTCATAGGATCATCACTATCTAAGTGAATCACAAGTTCATATACAATACTCATCAACATGTATAAACCCTAACAAATTGCCCTTCAAGGCTATGAATCAAGATCAACCCTAACTTCTAGAATTGCCATATTAGATAGACGGATATCATGATTCAACAACTTAATCAATGTAAACATAATGAATTGTCTAGCTCCCATCATCAATCAAGTCATACCATAGTTCACAATTTAGGAAGAAGGGGAAATCATGGATCCAAGGGAGATTTTCATCATAAAACATCAATACTCCATTAATCCAACCATGATTCATCATAACCAACCATAATCAACCATAAATAAGCAATTGAAAACATTTTATAAGAAGACCATGTCATAGATTCAAAACCCTAGGTTTGGGGAAGAACCTTTGGAATCCACAAACCGTAGCTTCAATGGCTCCTTTCTTCTTCTTTGTGTTTAGAGAGAGAAATATTGAGAGAAGAGGAAGTTTATGATTTGATTTGGCTGTTGGAGTATATGACTTAGAATAATGGATTTTGAATTAAACACAACTTATATACTTCCCCTAAAAATACCCAAAACAACCCCACTTTAATTGGACTAAAAAGGAAATTACTTAGTTGACCCTCCTTTAATGGCCCCTGTCAGGGACCACGTGCCACCCTTCACGAGCAGTGGTGTGGACCATGAAGGTGAGGTGGTAGCCATGTCTTTGGAGCTCAAGGCTCTTTCGCTTAATGCATCTTCACGAGCACCTTCACGAGCCGTGAAGTAGACCACGACCAGTGGTCCTGCTCGTGAAGAGTGAGGCAGTAGCTAGGCTACCTCATTCCCCCAATCCCCCATGCCCAAGTCTCCTTCATGAAGGATCCACCAGCCGTGGTCAAGACCATGAGCCGTGGTCCCTTCCGTGAAGTTGAGGCAGTGTCTAAGGTTTTGGGTGGCCAGTTTTCCAAGGCCAAGGGAACTTTACGACCCCCTTCACGAGCTGTGGAGTGGACCACGGTCCGTGGCCCCATTCGTGAAGGTAGGACAGTGTGCTCTTAGCTAGGGGAAGCCTTGGCCTTTGGCCTTGGCTTGGCCCTTTTACCTTGGCATTTGCCCCTTGCCTTTGACTCAAATAGGCTTCTTTCCAACCCTAAATGACTCACTAACATTCGGGGAGTCATTTTATGATCTATACCCTTATGTTTAGGCTCTAGTTTAACCTACCATTTTTCCAGGGTGTTACATTATTTCCCCCTTGGGAACATTCATCCTCGAATGACGACTTAGACACCTTACAGAAATAAAGACTTAATACTAGCAGCCCATCATGCATACAACATAACAAAAAATGCACAATTTATAGGAGGAAACATCAACTCCATCTCAAGACATAATCAATGCAATCACAAGGAAGTAGGAAACTACATCTACAACCCATTATGCACAAAATTTATCATTTCATATAAACATGGGAGGAACTACTTTCTCGAACTCAAAGCAAGTTCAACACAACAATATGGAGCCAACATGTCATTTCATCAAAATCATAACTAAGTATGTTCATCAATTCACCTCATGAAGTCAAATATGCAATCATCATACTAAAATGCAAATCAACATGAGGTACGTATAAATCATGAAAACTCAATGCATGCAAAATATGAATTCTCACATGAACATGCATATTATAAGGAAATCATAAAGAACATTCATAGCACATATGACTTCCAAAACACCAAACTCAATAAAACTACTTAACTCAAATTTGGATAGGAGTAGAAGGAAAAAGATGAGGATAGCTGGACTTCACATCAGCTTCGGTCTCCCATGTAGCACCCTCAACTAAGTGATTCCTCCATAAAACCTTAACGGAAGCTACTTCTTTGTTGCTCTACCTTTTGACTTGCCGGTTTAAGATCTCTACTGGAATCTCTTCATATGGAAGACTCTCATCAACTCCCAAACCTTCCAAAGGAATGAGGGATACCAGATCACCAATGCACTTCTTCAGTATAGAAACATGAAACACCGGGTGAACTAGAGCCAACTCATATGGCAAGTCTAACGCATAGGAAACTTTCCCAATACGCTTCAAAATTTGATAGGGTCCCACATATCGGGGACTAAGTTTTCCATTTTTGCCAAACATCATCACACCTTTCATAGGTGAGATTTTTAAGTAGACCCAATCATTGACCTGAAATTCTAGATTCCTCTTTATTACATCGGCATAAGAGTTTTGCTGACTTTGGGCCATCTTCAACCTCTCTCTAATGAGTCAAACTTTTTCAATGTCCTTATAAACTAGTTTGGGACCAATTAGAGCAAATTCACGTACTTCAAATCAACCAACTAGAGATCTACACCTCCTACCATATAGGGCTTCAAACGGAGCCATGGAAATACTTGAGTGGTAACTAAGGAACAAAGGTGAGTTTAAGAATCTGAATTCGCAGAATTTCAGAGCTAGACCTGCACAGCCTCAAGGTAGTATGGCACAAGGAAGTAATGAGACTCCTGCATGTTCTAAGTGTGGTAGGACCCACTCAAGAGTGTGTTGTGATGGCTCAACTGGTTTCTTCAAGTGTGGTTAGAATGGTCATTTCATGAAAGAGTGCCCTAAGAACAGGCAGGGTGGTGGTAATGGGGGCAATAGAGCCCAATCCTCTTCAGTTGCTCCGCCATACAGAGCTGCACCTAGAGGAGCTACTTCAGGGACATGCGGAAGAGCAAACCGTTTGTATGCAATCACCAGTCGCCAAGAGAAAGAGAATTCACCAGATATTTTCACTAGTATGATCAAATTCTTTAATTTTGATGTATATGCTTTGCTAGATCGAGGAGCGAGTCTATATTTTGTGACTACTTATATCGCTATGAATTTTGATATTCTTTCTGAGCAACTTCTTGAGTCCTATAGTGTTTTTACACCTATTGGTGAGTCTATTCTAGCTGAGAGAGTTTATCGTGATTGTACAATATCCATCGATCACAAGGACACCATGGCCGACTTTGTCGAGTTAGACATGGTAGATTTCAATGTTATTCCAGGTATGGATTGACTTAATGCCTATTATGCCTCAGTTGATTGTATAACTCAGGTAGTTAAGTTCCATGTCATGACCTAGGGGTACCCTTTAGACGTACCATGGCGTACTTGACCCCGAAGGGGTCTCATACAACCCTTAGCATAATCATAACATAAGATCATAGAAAAGCATGGAAAAATTTAAAACTTTTACAATAGAAGTCATTTATATAAAACAAGCGAAAGTCTTTACTATCTCTTTCTCTCAAACCATCTATCTAAATTCGTGAACAAAAGTCTTGGGACGCAGCCCATACAAAGTCTATAACATAAAGAAAAGACATAAAGGAAACATGGGTTTGTCCTCGAAGCTATGAGGACTCACCAATTCTTCAACTCTTCTTGCACCTTAGAAACCTAGCCTCCAAAGCAACTCAATCTCCGAAACCCTACATTTGATTAGAATGTAGGTAATATACATTAGTACAAAATGTACCAAGTATGGAAGCTAGAATAATGCCATAAGAGCATCTCAAAATGGTTAAATAACATAAGACATAAGCATAAGAGATAATAACACGTTCATAGCATAATCATCATAGTCACAACATAGTTTCCAACATAAGCATCATATAAACATAAGTCAATATAAGACATAGTTAATGAGTATAGGAGATAAGTCATAATCATAATAAGCCAAGTCTTCATCATAGGCATCATATAAGCATAATTGAATCTTGGTCACCTTTACCATAATAGCACCATTCTCGAGTAACCTCAAAGGCATACATGTGCAAAGCATGAATAGCATCCCATAATACTACCCAAGCCAAGTATCCCTTTTTAATCATCTTAATCATAGCCTATATATATGGTTAAGTCTTAAGACTTTCTTCTATAAGGGCACCATACTTCTATGTAACCTCAAAGCACACTTGTGCAATGAATGAAAGGCATCCCATACTACCCTTCACACTAAGCATAACCTTGAAGTCATCCTAGTAATATTCACCCTACTTTGGTTTTACTATTTGCTTAACTCTTATAACTAAGGGAATCTCTCACCTTTAGTCAACTATAACAAGGAAGACAACTATGGCACAATCCTATCTCAACTCAATCTCCTTAGTAACCCTAAGTCATACTTGTGCAATGCAATCATAGAATCCCATAATAATAATCATGCTAAGTACCACTTTAGGTCCTTATACTAAAGCTTTTTGGTTTGGAACCTAGTTCCTCTCTTTCACTTTATAACACTATGAGGTACTCTTTTAAGCACATCTTAGTTCTTTATTAGCTTGAACCCTATGAGCTACTACTTTTAGTATGTCTAAGTTCATTTCTAGCATGGACCATATGAGATACTACCTTAAACATGTCTAAGTCCACTAATACTTTTGAACACTATGAGGTACTTCACTAAGTAATTCTTAGTTGAATTATGTTTTAGAACACTATGAGATGCTTCTTCAAGCATTTTCTAGTTAATTGGATATGGAGATTGCTACTAGAAAACCTGACTCAACTATCTGAAGGCTCCCATCTAATGCGACCTAACTTTGGGAAAACCCACACTCTACTATGTAAGAGTTCCCCATTTTTACTTGGATAGTCCTCACATCAACTAGGTGTGGTTCTCCATTTTACTTGGAGTTCGGACCCTCTCTTGTGTGACATTCCATCTCATCTTCAATATCCACTTGAGGCCAAGCATACACCCCAAGATTTACTTGTGAAGCCTTGCTTAACTCTCATATATCATGGAAGAATGTCATGGATAATCAATCCATGTTCAAGTGATTCTATTACTTTCATCTATCAAGCATTCCTAAGGTAGGTTAGGTGAATGTAGGCCTTTTACCACAATCCAACCTATTAGACTTCTATTCTCTTTTATAATTACTCTCAAAGCCTTAACATCAATAGTGAATCACATTAGCTTCACCCTAAAGCTATAGCTATTATGATCAAAAGCCTTAATCCCAAGGTTTCTTTCATAATCTCTTCTTTATACCTAGATTTCAATGTATTTTGATCACATATTTCATTGTTAGGTGATTCTAGTCACAATTGATCATAAAGGTTCAATTTAAACTTTACATCTCAAGATTCATCATATGAAATAGAGTCTAGTTCAATTCATGATTATATGATCCTAACTTTGATCAATTACTACATATGACATTGTTTTAGGAAGATCACCTATGAACCTTCAACTTTGCTTCTAATGGCGTAAAATGCACAATATCCCATTCATCAATTTAGATTAGGGTTTACCATAGAAATCACATGAAATCATAATAATATCATAAAACAATGCTAATACAATCATAATTAGGCATTATCCACTAGATTGGAATCATACCCAAGTCCTACCCACAAGGCAAGCACAACCCTAGCTAGAATTGGGGTTTTGACTTCTCAATTGGGGGAAAACTAAGGGGGGGAAGAACCCATAGATTAATAAGCTAAACATACCTCTTTTCAAATCCCTAAAAAAATATTGTATCAATGGTGAATTCGACCCTAGCTGCTGCCCCCTCTTCTTCTTCTTTGCTTCTAGAGAGAATATTTGGTGAGAGTTTGGGGTTCTTAGATGAATGAGTTAATTGAATTAGTTTAGGGGTCCATTAGTTATTTATAGCTGGCTAATTAACTAACTAACCGACCTCCCTTTACCCCTAATTAATTACTAACTTAACCCCTAAGTCCAACTTAAAAATTAAAAGCTGAAAACTGTCATGAACTACGGACCGTAGGTGGGTTGACGGCTCGTTCTGCACCTTCGTAGGTTCTGGACTGTAGCTAACATTTGCAGAGCAATGCAGGCCTTGACCCACGACCCCCACCTACGGGGCGTGGGTCCACCTACTGGCCGTAGGTGGCCAAGTTTAGGTCTGCTCAGATTTTGCAGATTAGGGGCAGCTTTTGGGGTTCCCCTCAAGGACCCCTTGGGTGGTCCTTGGGGGGTCGTACCTGGACGTTTAACCCCTATTCTAAGTACGGGAATCATTTCTACGAGTTTTAATCTTCATACAACACTCCAAAATCTTACGAAAGGCTCTAGAACCCACTACTTCAACTCACTAATTTCCGGGGTGTTACATTATCCCCCCCTTGGGATAATTTGTCCTCGAATGAGAATTCTAAACACTTCTTAAAGTCACAACTATAACTTAGCAGCCCATTATGCATGCACTACATCTAAATGCACACAATCAAGCAAGAAAATTCAATTCAAAACAAACTCATTCAATGCAACGCAAGGGAGTAGGAACTACTACCAACCCAAAATGCATGAAATTTTATATCTATTCATTTTAAAGGAGGAACTAACATCTCTTAACTAAAACATGATCAATACTCCCTCATGGAGCCTAAATGAATTTTACTCTCAAAAAGCATTTATTCAAGGAGGAAATCTTTCAACTCCAAACTAAGGCATGCTCATTACTCAACTCATGAAGCCTATATGAAAATCTACTCAAATGCACTATAACAGGAGGAAAACAATGCATATAAGTCATTTCTAACAAAAACTAAGCATTTTCATGAACATACATATAAGGAAATCATGGCAACATATAAAGCACACAATAACCCTACTAGATAGGCACACTATCCCCCCCTTGGGAGTAAGCATACACAAACTTTTCTAAACATCATGCATACTAAAAACAATTTCAAAGTCCAACATAGCAAGTCACAAAAGACAAGAAATTCGGAAATATACTAAAGCATAAATCACATACGGGAAAGGACATGAGGAGATCACTCTTGATCTTCTCTAGATTGGAGATCATAAAACCTATTCTTCTTTTGAGCACCCTCATCCGAACCACTAGAGGCAACTTTCTTATCCTCCCTTCCCTTAGCCTTAAGAACCGGGCAATCTCTCATCTTGTTCCCATCCTTTCCACACCCATCGCAACCATCCATGACGGCTAGGCACTTTCCATAATTATTCCTCCCACACTTGGTGCAACTAGGCTTAGGAAATGGAGAGTCTTGGCCGGAATATTTTTGTCTAGACTTAGACCTACCTTGCTCATCGGACTTAGTATTGGAAAAGTTCCCATTATCGATTCTAGCTCTTTTCCCCTCCCTATTCATTTTCTTAATCTTTTTCTCCTCAATTTGTTGATTATGCACCATGAGACAGGAAATATTCATACTAGGGATAAGCATTGCCGAGCGACATTCATTGACCACTAATTCAGACACTCCAATCACATACTTATTCATCTTGGCCCTTGAATCCCCCACTATGGTTGGAGCATATTTGGATAGTTGGGTGAACTTAAGGGAATACTCTTTCACACTCATACCCCCTTGCTTAAGATTTATGAACTCTTGCATCTTTAGCTCCCTCAACTCTAGGGGAAAGAACCTATCAAGGAATTCCTCTTTGAACTCTTCCCACTCTATTGGGCCCTCTTCTACCGGTCTACTATATTTTCATTGCTCATGCCAAATTTGTGCTACATCCCTCAATTGATAAGCTGCTAGCTCCGCTTTCTCTATCGAAGTTAATCCCATGATGGCAAGCACCTTATACACCTCATCTATAAAACCTTGAGAATCTTCCTCCACTTTGGAGCCATAAAACTCCGAAGGGTTCATCCTCAAAAAATCTCTCACCCTAGAAGAAGCCATGCCCCTTATTGGGTTTGCCGGAGCCACCACCTCTCTATTGGCTTGCGCCATTAAGGCATGAGCCAACAATTGCATAGAACCCCTAAACTCCACAATAGTGGCATTCCCAATTTGAGGGTCATTTGGAGCTTGAGGAGGAGCTTGGGGTCGAACTTGGAAAGGAACCTCTTGCTCGCCATTGTCTTCCTCATCCCTCATAGCATTAGCCCTAGTAATTGCCATAACCTGAAAAACCATAGGGAAAAGGTTAGGAGAAAGACCTACTAGATCTAAGCTCTATAGCACGACTTAGAGAATGAAGAAGTGAGATTTCCTAAACATCCAATAGCCTACTATTCATAAAATGTGGCGCTCTTCACATTTATGAACAAGGCTCTACTTCATAGGGTTTAAGACAATCGTAGAACCATTCTAAACCTTGTGCTCTGATTACCAAATTTGTCACTACCCGGGGGTACCCCCTAGACGTAACATGGCGTACTTGGCCCCGAAGGGGTCTCATACAAGCCCTTAGAATAATCAAAACATTAGATCATAGAAAATCATGTAAAAATTTAAAACTTTTACAATCGAAGTCATTTATATAAAACAAGCGGAAGTCTTTAATATCTCTTTGTCTCAAACCATCTATCTGAATTCTTGAATAAAAGTCTTGGGACGCAGTCCATACAAAGTCTAAAACATAAATAAAAGACATAAAAGAAAGATGGGTTTGCCCTCGAAGCTATGAGGACCCACCAATACTTCAACTCTTCTTGCACCTTAGAAACCTAGCTTCCAAAGCAACTCAATCTCCGAAACACTACATTTGATTAGAATGTAGGCAATATGCGTTAGTACAAAATGTACCAAGTATGGAAGCTAGCATAACATCATAAGAGCATCTCAAAATGGTTTGTCAACATAAGACATAAACATAAGAGATAATAACACGTTCATAGCATAATCAACATAGTCATAACATAGTTTCCAACATAAGCATCATATAAACATAAGTCAACATAAGACATAGTTAATGAGCATAAGAGACAAGTCATAATCATAATAAGCCAAGTCTTCATCATAGCCATCATATAAGCATAATTGACTCTTGGTCACCTTTACCATAATAGCACCATTGTCAAGTAACCTCAAAAGCATACATGTGCAAAGCATGAATAACATCCATAATACCACCCAAGATAAGTATCCCTTTTTAGTCATCTTAATCATAGCCTATATACATGGTTAAGTCTTAAGCCTTTCTTATATAAGGGCACCATACTTCTAAGTAACATCAAAGCACACTTGTGCAATGCATGAAAGACATCCCATACTACCCTTTACACTAAGCATAACCTTTAAGTCATCCTAGTCAAATTCACCCTACTTTGGTTTTATTGTTTGCTTAACTCTCATAACTAAGGGAATCTCTCACCTTTAGTCAACTATAACAAGGAAGGCAGATATGGCACAATCCTATCTCAACTCATTTTCCTTAGTAACCATAAGTCATACTTGTGCAATGCAATCATAGCATCCCATAATAATAATCAAGCTAAGTATCACTTTTAGGTCCTCATACTAAAGCTTCTTGGTTTGGAACCTAGTTCCTCTCTTTCACTTTATAACACTATGAGGTACTCTCTTAAGGACATATTAGTTCTTTATTAGCTTGAACCCTATGAGACACTACTTTTAGTATGTCTAAGTTCATTTCTAGCATGGACCCTATGAGATACTACTTTAAGCATGTCTAAGTCCACTTACACTCTTGAACACTATGAGGTACTTCACTATGTAAGTCTTAGTTCAATTATGCTTTAGAACACTATGAGATGCTTCTTCAAGCATGTCCTAGTTCATTGGATATGGAGATTGCTACTAGGAAACCTTGACTCAACTATCTGAAGGCTCCCATCTCATGAGACCTAACTTTGGGAAAACCCACACTCTTTTACGTAAGAGTTCCCCCTTTTTAAATGATAGTACTCACATCAACTGGGTGTGGTTCTCCTTTCTTCTTGGTGTCCGGACCGTCTCTTTTGTGACACTCCATCTCATGTTCAATATCCACTTGAGGCCAAGCATACACCCCAAGATTTACTTGTTAAGCCTTGCTTAACACTCATCTCTCATGGAAGAATGTCCTTGACAATCAATCCATGTTCAACTGATTCTATAACTTTCATCTATCAAGCATTCATAAGGTAGGTGAGGTGAGTATAGGCCTTTCACCACAATCCAACCTATTAGACTTCTATTCTCTTTTAGACTTTACTCTCAAAGCCTTAGCTTCAATAGTTAATCACATTAGCTTCACCATAAAGCCCTAGATATTATGATCACAAGCCTTACTCTCAAGGTTTGTTTCTTAAGATCTTCTTTATACCTAGATTTCCAGGTATTTTGATCACCTCTTTCATTACTAGGTGATTCTAGTCATAATTGATCATAAACATTCAATTTCAACTTTACATGTCCAGATTCATCATATGCAATAGAGTCTAGTTTAATTCATTATTATATGATCCTAAATTTGATCTATTAGTACACATGACATTGATTTAGGAAGATCACCTATGAACCTTCAACTTTACCTCTAATGGCATAAAACCCACAATATCCCATTCATCAATTTAGATTAGGGTTTACCATATAAATCACATGAAATCATCATAATATCATAAAACAATGCTAATACAATCATAATTAGGCATTATCCACTAGATTGGAATCATACCCAAGCCCTACCCACAATGCAAGCACAACCCTAGCTAGAATTGGGGTTTTGACTTCTCTAAAAATATATTGTATCAATGGTGAATTCGACCCTAGCTGCTGCCCCCTCTTCTTCTTCTTTTTCTTCTTTGCTTCTAGAGAGAGAATATTTGGAGAGAGTTTGGGGTTCTTAGATGAATGAGTTAATTGAATTAGTTTAGGGGTCTATTAGGTATTTATATCTAGATAATTAACTAAATAACCGACCTCCCTTTACCCTTAATTAATTACTCAGTTAACCCCTAAGTCCCAACTTAAAAACTAAAAGCTGAAAACTGTCATGACCTACAGATCACCCACGGTTGACAGCTCGTTCTGCACCTTCGTAGGTTCTGGACTGTGGCTCACATTTTCAGAACAATGCAGGACTTGACCCACGACCCCCACCTATAGGGCGTGGGTCCACCTACTTGCCGTAGATGGCCATGCGTAGGTCTGCCCAGATTTTGCAGATTAGGGGCTGCTTTTGGGGTCCCCCTAAAGGACCCCTTGGGTGTTCCTAGGGGGGTCGTACCCGGACATTTAACCCCTAAAACCCCTACTCTAAGTACGGGAATCATTTCTACGAGTTTTAATATTCATACAACACTCCAAAACTCTTACGAAAGACTCTAGAACTCACTAGTTCAACTCACTAATTTCTGGGGTGTTACATTATACCCTCCTTGGGATAATTCATCCTCGAATGACGATTCTAAACACTTATTAAAGTCACAACTCTAACTTACCAGCCCATTATGCATGCACTACATCTAAATGCACACAATCAAGCAAGAAAACTTCAATTCAAAACCAAACTCATTCAATGCAATACAAGGGAGTAGGAACTACTTCTACCAACCCAAAATGCAGGAAATTCTATATCTATTCATTTTAAAAGAGGAACTAACATCTCTTAACTAAAACATGCTCAATACTCCCTCATGGAGCCTAAATGCAATTTACTCTCAAAAAACATTTATTCAAGAAGGAAATCTTTCAACTCCAAACTAAGGCATGCTCATAACTCAACTCATGAAGTCTATATAAAAATCTACTCAAATGCACTACAACATGAGGAAAATAATGCATATAAGTCATTTCTAACAAGACCTAAGCATTTTCATGAACATGACATATAAGCAAATCATGGCAACAAATAAAACACATAATAACCCTACTAGATAGGCACAGTATCCCCCCCTTGGGAGTAAGCCTACACAAACTTTTCTAAACATCATACAAACTAAAAACAACTTCAAGTCCAATATAGCAAGTCACAAAAAGACAAGAAATTTGGAAATATACTAAAGCATAAAGCACATAACGGAAAGGACATGAGGAGATCACTCTTGATCTTCTCTAGATTGGAGAGCATAAAACCTATTCTTCTTTTGAGCACCCTCATCCAGACCACTAGAGGAAACTTTCTTATCCTCCCTTCCCTTAGCATTAAGAACCGGGCAATCTCTCATCTTGTGCCCATCCTTTCCACACCCATAGTAACCATTCATGCCGGCTAGGCACTTTCCATAATGATTCATCCCACACTTGGTGTAACTAGGCTTACGAAATGGAGAGTCTTGGCCGGAATACTTTTGTCTAGACTTAGACCTGCCTTGCTCATCGGACTTAGTATTGGGAAAGTTCCCATCATCAGTTCTAGCTATTTTCCCCTCCTTATTCATTTTCTTAAGCTTTTTCTCCTCAATTTGTTGAGCATGCACCATGAGGAACCTCTTTCTCACCATTGTCTTCCTCATCACTTCCAGCATTAGACCTAGTAATTGCCATAACCTGATAAACCATAGGGCAAAGGTTAGGAGAAAGACCTACTAGATCTAAACTCTATAACACGACTTAGAGAATGGAGAAGTGAGATTTCCTAAGCATCCAATAGCCTCATATTCATAAAATGTGGCGCGCTTCACATTTGTGAACTAGACTCTACTTGATGTGGTTTGAGACAATCCTTATGCTCTCATTACCAAGTCTGTCACGACCCAGGGGTATCCCCTAGACGTAACATGGCGTACTTGACCCCGATGGGGTCTCATACAAGCCCTTAGCATAATCATAACACAAGATCATAGAAATGCATGGAAAAATTTAAAACTTTTACAATCGAAGTGATTTATATAAAACAAGCGAAAGTCTTTACTATCTCTTTTTCTCAAACCATCTATCTGAATTCTTGAATAAAAGTCTTGGGACGTAGTCCATACAAAGTCTAAAACATAAATAAAAGACATAACGGAAACATGGGTTTGTCCTCGAAGCTATGAGGACTAACCAATTCTTCAACTCATCTTGCACCTTAGAAACCTAGCCTCCAAAGAAACTCAATCTACGAAACCCTACAATTGATTAGAATGTAGGCAATAGCGTTAGTACAAAATGTACCAAGTATGGAAGCTAGAATAACATCATAAGAGCATCTTAAAATGGTTAGTTAACATAAGACATAAGCATAAGAGACAATAACATGTTCATAGCATCATCATCATAGTCACAACATGGTATCCAACATAAGCATCATATAAGCATAAGTCAACATAAGACATAGTTAATGATCATAGGCGATAAGTCATAATCATAATAAGCCAAGTCTTCATCATAGGCATCATATAATCATAATTGACTCTTGGTCACCTTTACCATAATAACACCATTCTCAAGTAACCTCAAAATCATACATGTGAAAAGCATGAATAGTATCCCATAATACCACCCAAGACAAGCATCCCTTTTTAGTCATCTTAATCATAGCCTATATACATGGTTAAGTCTTAAGCCTTTCTTCTATAATGGTACCATACTTCTAAGTAACCTCAAAGCATAGTTGTGCAATGCATGAAAGGCATCCCATACTACCCTTCACACTAAGCATAACCTTGAAGTCATCCTAGTCATATTCACCCTACTTTGGTTTTACTATTTTCTTAACTCTTATAACTAAGGGAATCTCTCACCTTTAGTCAACTATAGCAAGGAAGGCAACTATGGCACAATCCTATCTCAACTCATTCTCCTTAGTAACCCTAAATCATAATTATGCAATTAAATCATAGCATCCCATAATACGAATAATGCTAAGTACCACTTTTAGGTCCTCATACTAAAGCTTCTTGGTTTGGAACCTAGTTCCTCTCTTTCACTTTATAAGGCTAGGAGGTACTCTTTTAAGCATGTCTTAGTTCTTTATTAGCTTGAACCCTATGAGATACTACTTTTAGTATGTCTAAGTTCATTTCTAGCGTGGACCCTATGAGATACTACCTTAAGCATGTCTAAGTCCACTTATACTCTTGAACACGATGAGGTACTTCACTAAGTAAGTCTTAATTCAATTATGCTTTAGAACACTATGAGATGCTTCTTCAAGTATGTCCTAGTTCATTGGATATAGAGATTGCTACTAGGAAACCTTGACTCAACTATTTGAAGGCTCCCATCTTATGAGACCTAACTTTGGGAAAACCCACACTCTACTACGTAAGAGTTCCCCCTTTTCACTTGGATAGTCCTCACATCAACTAGATGTGGTTATCCCTTCTACTTGGAGTCCGGACCCTCTCTTGTGTGACACTCGATCTCATGTTCAATATCCTCTTGAGGCCAAGCATACACCCCAAGATTTACTTGTTAAGCTTTACTAAATACTCATCCCTCATGGAAAAATGTCCTTGACAATCAATCCATGTTCAAGTGATTCTATCACTTTAATCTATTAAGCATTCATAAGGTAGGTGAGGTGAGTATAGGCCTTTCACCACAATCCAACCTATTATACTTCTATTATCTTTTAGACTTTACTCTCAAAGCCTTAACATCAATAGTTAATCACATTAGCTTTACCCTAAAGCCCTAGCTATTATGATCACAAGCCTTACTCTCAAGGTTTCTTTCTTAATCTCTTCGTTATACCTATATTTTAAGGTATTCTGATCACATATTTCATTACTAGGTGATTCTAGTCGCAATTGATCATAAAGGTTCAATTTCAACTTTACATTTCAAGATTCATCATATGCAATAGAGTCTAGTTCAATTCATGATTATATTATCTTAACTTTGATCAATTACTACACATGACATTGATTTAGGAAGATCACCTATGAACCTTCAACTTTGCCTCTAATGGCATAAAACCCATAATATCCCATTCATCAATTTAGATTAGGGTTAACAATAGAAATCACGTGAAATCATCATAATATCATAAAACAATGCTAATACAATCATAATTAGGCATTATCCACTAAATTGGAATCATATCAAAGCCCTACCCATAATGCAAGCACAACCCTAGCTAGAATTGGGTTTTTGACTTCTCAATTGGGGAAAACTAAGGGGGATCTATGGGGGAAGAACCCGTAGATGAATAATCTAAACATAAATCTTTTCAAATCCCTAAACAAATATTGAATCAATGGTGAATTCGACCCTAGCTGCTTCCCCTCTTTTTCTTCTTCTTTGCTCCTAGAGAGAGAATATTTGGAGAGAGTTTGGGGTTCTTAGATCTATGAGTTAATTGAATTAGTTTAGGGGTCCATTAAGTATTTATAGGTGGCTAATTAACTAAATAACTGACCTCCCTTTAACCCTAATTTATTACTAACTTAACCCCTAAATCCCAATTTAAAAACTAAAAGTTGAAAACTGTCATGACCTACAGATCACCCACTTACGGACCGTAGGTGGGTTGACGGATCGTTATGCACCTTCGTAGGTTCCGGACTATGGCTCAGATTTGCAGACCAATGCAGGCATTGACCCACGACCCCTACCTACGGGGCGTGGGTCCACCTACTGGCCGTAGGTGGCCAAGCGTAGGTCTGCCCAGATTTTGCAGATTAGGGGCTGCTTTTGGGGTCCTCCTCAAGGACCCCTTGAGTGGTCCTTGGGGGGGTCATACCCGGATGTTTAACCCTTAAAACCCCTATTCTAAGTACGGGAATCATTTCTACGAGTTTTAATCTTCATGCAACTCCAAAACTCTTACGAAAGGCTCTAGAACTCACTAGTTCAACTCACTAATTTCTGGGGTGTTACATTTTAGTTTCCTAATGAGGCAGTTATAGAATGGAGGAGTAGTTCAGCAATGCCCAAAGGTCATTTTATTTCATACCTTAAGGCGATAAAGTTAGTATCCAGGGGGTGCATCTATCACTTAGTATGAGTTAATGACTAGTGTTGAGACACCACCTATTCAATCAGCACTACAACATTTTATGTCTACAACCACCCTAGAAAAGTGTGGCCTAAACTATGAAAAAATGTGGCCTTTTATCAAAGGCCACACTTTTTTACTTTAATTAACACTTTTCCAGGGGTGGCCGAAAGAGGCGTAACCTTTGAGTTTAGGCAAAGGTTACGCCTTCCACTACCTCATATAGCAACATTTCTATCTCATACAACTACACTTTCAAGCGTGGCCTTTGCTTCCTTATTGCCCACGATTTTAAAGTGTTGCCTTTTCTATATAGTGTATGACAACACTTTGAAGTGTAGTCATTGCCCATGTGCATACCACAATTCACAGCCATATGGCTACACTTTTAAGTGTGATAATATTATTTTGGCTATAAAATATTTATATACCACAATTTCTAATTAAAAAACACCAATATTATTTTGCAATAAATAATCTCAAGCATTAAATTGGCTAATGAGTAATTCAAATATATAGATTTATAATAAACTTCAAAAGATAGTATGTCTTGTGTACATACACATACTTATAAAGCAATATTCAATAGTTCAAAAAGTACTCTTACAATAGTTCAATATATTCTAGCAATGAATATACTTCACAAAATCAAACATAATGTATTCAAACTTTTACAATAGTTCAAAAACTCTTCTATCATCCACTTCAATGAGATCAAATTGACTTGTGGCGACCCT
>JAJOOI010006113.1:0-18397 GCA_029582585.1 Solanum bukasovii | reverse complement strand
AATGTTTTCTTGGTAAAGAAAGTTTTAAATTCCTTATGGTTTTAGTGTCTATGCGATGAATGAATGCTAAGAGGCTTGTATTAGACCTCTTAGAGGTCGAGTACGCCGGTTACGACTAGGGGGTGCTCTCGGGTCGTGACATCTTGCGTTCTTGAGTTATAAGTACTGAGTTTCCAAATTGCTATTAAGATCCCTATGTTGAGTCGTTCATGTCTGTAATTCCGCATGAACCCTATGAATTGAGTGACAGATTTTGAGAAGCTTTTTAAAGCCAACATTTGAGTTTCAAACTTAGTTTTTGAGAAATTAAAGATGAGTTTTGAGAAAGAGTTTTTAAAAACATGATTAGTATGACAATCGAGTATGCCATCAATGTATGAGCAGTGTGGTATCTAGATATACCATCAATGTTTATGTAATATGACTTCCCGAGTCATCAATGATCATATTAAAATATGATTTTGATATGCTTTTGAGAAAGAGTTTTCAAGTATGAATTGAGTAAGAGTATAAGGGGACTATGTATTCTCAGAGGTATCAAATTTTACATTGATAAAAGAGAAACTGAGATTTCTAAATGAGTTATGAATTCAAAAGATATTTCAAGAGAAGTTACCTCTTTTAAGATGGTAGTTTGAGCCATTATCGCAAACCAGAGGAAGAGTTATGTTTTTAAACATATGAGCATGAGTATATATTATTGGGAGTAGTATTGAGTACCGATATGGGGACGAATTCAGATAACTCAAAGTCCTCATAAACCATATATGCCGACATGGGTAAAGGGTCATACTTTTTAGATGATTTCTTATTGCTTTTTAATCATCACTTAGTGGATCCACTTAGTTGAGGTATTCTATACCCCAGCAAGGTATAAGACAGTCCTGGCAGCATGGGCGAGACGTTGTATCATCATGTAGCTCATAGTGATGGTTGTCGGTTAGAGAATCTCCCAATAGAGTTAAAGTGTATTTTTATATATCACCTATTATGTTGAGTTCAGAGATGAGAAAGTATTTTGTAAAGCTTTAAATGATTTAACTCATTTATTTATTTATATTCAGTTGAGTATATATCTATATCTACAGTAGTCCTTTCATTCGGGTTTTTTGTTATTCAACTATATTACATACTCATACATTCAATGTACTGATGTCATTCGACCTACATCTTTTAATGATGCAAATACAGGTTCTTAAGATCCTCAGCAACAGTCCATTGAGATCATTTCATCAGCTTTTGAGTAAGACCTCCTTGCTTCTGGAGGACTCATATTTTTATGAGTTGTTATTAGTAGTTCTCTTGAGGAGTCGCGGGTCTTGTCCCAACACTCAACATTAGAGGATTCATTGATACACATCTTTGAGAGTTTTAGTTTCAGGTGTTTTATTTATAACTTATAATTCATACTCATTATATTCAGTTTAGTTTTGAGATTCAGTAAACTATTTTTAAACATTTCTTTCAATTTGATGCTTATGTATGCTCAAGTTAGTCTTCCGCTTGAGATCAACCAAGATAATGGTTCGCTTGGGGACCAGCAATGGTTCTCGAGTGCCGGCCACGTCCTGGTATAGGCTCGGGTCGTGAAAAACTTGGTATCAAAATATAGAGTTCAAGTGTCCTAGGGTGTCAATGAAGTCGTGTCAGTAGGATCTTGTTTATGGTTGTGTGGGCCCAACTTCTATAAATGAGGGACTATAGACATTTAAGAAAATTTTCCATTTTTTCGTACTCTAAATTGTGCAATAGAACTATGTCATAAGGAACTTATTCAAACTCGTGCATTTCTCATATCCATTCGACTACCGCTCGTACTCAAGGTAGTTGAAAAGCAAATCCAGATCCTTGTCGATAAGTTACTCTCAACAAAAATCTTGAGAAAGTCATGAGACTGCAGAGGGGCTTGAGAGAAGCCCATGATTGAGTTAAGTGTTGAGTTTCGAAAGAATGCACTCTTATTCATTTGAATTATCCGTTCAAGCTAAGAGCAAGATGTACTCTCTTCTCTAAACCTTGTTTCAGTTGAGACCCTTTTGAGGAAGTGTGTTTTCGAGCTTGGGTAGTATTTTCACCCGAAAAGATAGTATGAGTTATGAGATTATAAGCACTAGTAGTAAGAGTGTCCAGAGTTAGAAGAATGCATGCAGAGGTATAGTAATCTAAGAAGGGAGACGGTGATGAGGTAAATTATGTTGTTGTAGTCATGCACCAGTAAGTTATTAATGAAGTGTTTTCCCTTATGGGTAGACAAATAAGTGATGAGTTTGTGTAGATCTCATCATAGAAGGTAGAGTTAGAGTTACCAATATGGATGAGTTAGAGTATACTTTAGCCAGAAGGAAGTTTAGGTCAATGTAACATTATGGTAGTGAAGGTCAAGTATATGTGTTGAATAGAAGAGCAGGAGTATTCATGAGGTGATAGATCTAAGCTAGGCTTATGATTTTTTAGGGAGAGCCCATAATATTCAGAGGGTTATAGAACTAATTAGGCAATGATGTATAGCGAATGCGTAAATAGTACTTAAGTTGTGAAAGGAAGTGTGACGATAAATTGTAAGTATAAAGATTGAGAGATAAAGATTGACTACTTGTCATGAGGTTTTAGTGGTCGAGTGTTTCTTAATGTTTATGTAGTAGTTGTAAGTTAGTATAGTAAGCGAGCAATCATATTGATATACGGGTTTACTAATAAATATTAAGCTTGAATTTGAGATGAGCGTCGTGATCAAAAGAATGACAACATGAGGGTGATGATAATAATCTTGAGATAAGATCTCGCAGACTTGACATAGAGTAGGTGAGGAATTGAGATGTTAGCTACAATGAATATGAATGGTACAAGTGAGAGATACTAACTTCTAGATAAGGGAGTGAAGTGTGGCTAAGTCATTAGAGTAACAAGATCATTAGGAGATGTACCCGAGATTATATGTAATCAGATGAGGTTCCAATTAAGTTAGTGATTTTCCATGTGGGCCTAGATGGTATATTTGAGTTGTCAATGTGGAATAGGCTGATGTAAGCATTATTTATTTCCTTAAAGAGTTAGATGATGCGGCCTTATATGCCAATGAGAAGAGGTTGAGAGAAGCATTTTAGAAATAGGTCTTAGAAGGAGTTTTAGTACCTACTTACAGAGAGTTCAGTAGCCATGAGATAATCATTTCCTGAGTAGTAGAGAAAAAGGAATGTTGACCAGCTTAGACATAAAGGAATAGCTTTATAGCTTTAAAGTGTCAGCCTCAGACCTAAGGGGGAGATGATGAGATGAGAAACCAATTCAAGTGTTGAGGATGAGATAGTGATGTTTTTCGAATGAGTTTTAGAGGTTAATCGACTCATTCATACTCTAGTGTATTCCTCAAAGTTTAGTTATTACAATATCTTGTTGACGTTTCTAATATCAAAATTAGGTCTATGACCTATGCTCATACACTTCAGAGAGTTTCACATCTATGCTCAGTTTCCAGAATGAGGGGCAAAGACTTTAGCCCATTAACCTCTAGCCTCGAGCTTAATCCATAAAGTTGTGGATATCAGCCTCATGATATGAACCTATTCATATATATATATATATATATTCATGTCTCATAGTATGTCCAGTCTCACAAGTTCATGATTTACTCTCAATTGCTAGCAACATAATGTTATGTCATGCATATTCTTATATCAGAATTCTCGAATGAATCGTGCTTATGATCTTTCACCCTAAAGTCCTTTCAGTAATCCTTTTTAGTTTTGGAGAGGGGTGTTGTTGATAGTAGTTATGTGATGATGGAGGAGAGAATTGTTATTTATTATTGTGATAGTGATGGTGTGCTTATTCCATCTAAGGTTATAAATGTGGAGGAAGAAGGAGATAAGGTTTTACAATGAGTACTAAGTCAGCTTCTTGGTGGTAATGCATGAAAGTTCAGTTGGTAGAGATGATGAGAGGATGAGAAGTTCTATAAAGTGGGTTAGTAGGAGTCTATGGAGTGGTTAAGGTTCTAAGCTTGAATGTGGTATTGTTAACATGTGGACAATGTGTGATACATTTGGTGTTTCACGATATGAGCTCAAGGTTAGCTGAATGTAGCGGTAAGGAATAGTGTTCTTAGAATGAGATTTCCTACAGAGGTATAGAACTCGAATCTTGTGATTTAGATTAGAATAATCACCCTATGTTAAGTACTTTGTGATTGTGAGTTAGACTTGAATACAGTAAGAGTAACCCTTTTTCCATTCTCAGACCAGCCGTCATCCGAGGATGAATGATCCCAAGGAGGAGATATTGTAACACCCCAAAAATTTCTAAGTTAAGACTCGACCCTTCTTCATTTACTTGTAGGGTTATATCGAGTGATTCTTAAATTTCTCATATAAGTAAAGGTAAATTCTTTAGTGTGGGAATGCTTTTGGATATCAATTAAGATCACTAGAAACTCCTAGCACAAAGTAGAGTTGAAAGTTTCCTTATGATTAAGTTTTGATGTAATATTCTACTTGGGTCAACTTCAAACGACTGTATCTCTTAGAATATAAAGAGTTACGTGGGCTATAACCTATCAAATTAAATGTATTTGAATCTTCTTTCCAGTGCCACTAATTTCGCAATAATTCGAGGTTTGAGTAAAGAGTTATGACCAATTTAGTAACTTGATACAGTGCAGTGATGAATTAGCCAAGAGTTATGACCATTTTAGTAACTTGATACAGTGCAGTGACGAATTAGCCGACGAAAAAATATTTAAAATGGTCTTTTTTGTCTTTTTACCTCTAAGAAAACCCTAAACAAATTTCTTGACTAATTAGAGACCCAAAACAATCTGAGGTTTGAGTAAAGAGTTATGACCATTTTAGTAACTTGATACAGTGCAGTGATGAATTAGTCGAGAGTTATGACCATTTTAGTAACCTGATACATTGCAGTGACGAATTAGTCGATGGGAAAACATTAAAAATGGTATTTTTTGTCTTTTTACCTCTAAGAAAACCCTAAACGAATTTCTTGACTAATTAGAGACCCAAAATAATCAGTTTTTATCTCTTAATCCATCATTCTCATCTCTCTCAAACCCTAACTAAAATCAAAGTAGAACACTCCATTCAAGATTCTTTCAATCTTTTTCAAGATTCTACTTCAAGGCAAGTCTTTCTCCAAGAATTCCGTTCTTTCCAACTCAATTCCTCCATACAAATTATGAATCACTAATTAAAATCATAATATTGGCTATAGAGATTTTAAGAAACTAATTCAAGAATCTCAAGAAAGGTTTTCTTGATTGTTTAACTTCAAGCTAGGGTCTCAAGGCTTCTAACCAAGTTCTTCTTCAAGATTCTTCAAAAACCTTGTTCTTTCAGATATGTAAGGCTATCATAGTGTTGGACTACTTCGTCCTCACGCCCTACATCTACTTTCAAATCAGTAAAAGAGTAATCAAGGATTTTATCTCTAGATTTGAGAATTCTTGAGACGAGTTGATTTTGAGTTCTCGAGTTCCTGTCTCTTTTTGAAATTCTATTCCTTATTATTGAATTGCTATATGTTATGCATTAATATTCTTTAGTTGATTCGTTTATGTCTATATTTCAACATGAACCCTATGAATTGAGTATTCTTAAGATGAGTAGTGTCCTTGAGTTCTTGAGTTCTTGAGTTCTTGAGTTCTGAGTACTGAGTTTCCATATTGCTATTAAGATCCCTGTGTTGAGTCGTTCATGTCCATAATTTCGCATGAACCCTATGAATTGAGTTATAAATTTTGAGAGGCTTTTTAATGCCAACATTTGAGTTTTAAACTGAGTTTTTGAGAAAGTAAAGATGAGTTTTGAGAAAGAGTTTTTAAAAACATGATTAGTATGACAATCGAGTATGCCATCAATGTATGAGCACTATGGTATCTAGATATACCATCAATGTTTATGTAATATGACTTCCCAAGTCATCAGTGATCATATTAAAATATGATTTTGATATGTTTTTGAGAAAGAGTTTTCAAGTATGAATTGAGTAAGAGTATAAGGGGACTATGTATTCCCAAAGGTATCAAATTTTACATTGATAAAAGAGAAATTGAGAATTCTAAATGAGTTATGAGTTCAAAAGATATTTCAAGAGCAGTTACCTCTTTTAAAAGGGTAGTTTGAGCAATTATGTCAAACTAGCGGAAGAGTTGTGTTTTTAAACATATGAGCATGAGTATATATTATTGGGAGTAGTATTGAGCACCGATATAGGGAAGAGTTCAGATAACTTAAAGTCCTCATAAACCATGTATGCCAACATGGGTAAAGGGTCATACTTTTTAGATGATTCCTTATTGCTTTTTAAGCATCGGTTAGTGGATCCATTTAGTTGAGGTGTTCTATACCCCGACAAGGTATAGGACAGTTCTGGCAGCGTGGGCGAGACGATGTATCATCATGTATCTCATAGTGATTGTTGTCGATTAGAGAATCTCCCAATAGAGTTAAAGTGTATTTTTATATATCACTTATTATGTTGAGTTTAGCGATGAGAAAGTATTTTGTAAAGCTTTAAATGATTTAACTCCTTTATTTCTTTATATTCAATTGAGTATATATCTATACCTACAGTAGTCCTTTCATTCAGTTTTTATGTTATTCATCTATATTACATACTGTTACATTCAATGTACTGATGTCATTCAACATGCGTCTTTTAATGATGCAGATACAAGTTCTTAGGATCCTCAGCAAGATTCTATCGAGATCATTTCCTCAACTTTTGAGTAAGACCTCCTTGCTTTTGGAGGACTCCAGTCATAACCCGAGCCTACACCCTGGACCAGGCTGGCACTCGAGAACCATTTTTTGTCCCCAAGCAAACTCTTATCCTGGCTGACTACAAGCGGAAGACTAACTCAATCATACATAAGCATCAAATTGAAAGAAACGTTTAAAAATAGCTTACTAAATCTCAAAACTTTCCCTAATATACTGAGTATGTATCATAAGTTTAAATAAAACATATAAAAACTGAAAGACTCTCCAACACTGTCTATCTATGAAGCCTCTACTATACAAAGATGAGTGTCGTTACAAGACCCACGACTCCTCAAAAGAACTACTAACAACTCATAAAACTGGAGTACCCCAAAAGTAAGGAGGTCTCACTCATAAGCAGACGAGAGGATAAAGTGATCTCAACAGACTCTTGTTGAGGATCCTAATAACTTAGCTTGTATTTGAAAGAACAAGGTTCTTGAAGAATCTTGAAGAAGAACTTGATCAGAAGCCTTGAAACCCTAGTTTGAAGGAGAATAATCAAGAAAACCTTTCTTGAGATTCTTGATTTAGTTTTTTGAAATCTCTTGAAGAAGAATCTTGAAAAAGATGGAAAGAATCTTGAATGAAGTTTTTGCCCATTAACTTTATGGATTAAGATCTAGGTTAATGGGCTAAAGTCTTTCCCCCTCATTCTGGAAACTGAGCATAAATGTGAATCTCTCTTAAGTGTATGAGCATAGGTCATAGACACAATTATGATATTAGGAATATCCACAATATGTTGTAATAACTTCGTTGAGGAATATGCAAGATTATGAACGGATTGATATATCTCTAAAACTCTTTCTAAAGCTATCACTATCTCATCCTCAACACTTGACTTGATTTCTCATCTTATCATCTCCCCCTTAGGTTTGGAGTTGACACTCTAAAGCCATGAATCTATTCTCATCATCTCTAAACTAGTCTACATTCCATTTACTCTAATACTCGGGAAATGCTTATCTCATGGCTACTGAACTCTCCATAATCAGGTACTAAGACTCCTTCTAAGACCTCTTTCTAAGATGCTTCTCTTAACCTCTTCTCAATGGCTTATAAGGCTGCTTCATCTAACTCTTAAGGGAAGAAAATTAATGCTTACCTCATCCTATTACACATTAATAGCTCAATTATACTATCTAGACACACATGAAAAATAATCATTAACTTAGTCGGAACCTCGTCTAACTACATACGATCTCGGGTACACCTATTAATAATCTTGTTAATCTAATAAATTAGCCATACTTAAATACTCTTATTTAAAAGGTATAATCTCATACTTGTACCACTCACATTCATTGTAACTAACCTCTTGATTCCTCACCTACTCTATGTCAATTCTACCAGATCAGATCTCAAAACTAACATCATCACCCTCATGTTGCCATCTTTTTTTCAACACATCTCAAATTCAAGCTTAGTGTCTAATACTAAACAAGAATATAAATATAATTGCTCACATACTATACTAACTTACAACTACTAGATGAGGTCAAGAAACACTTGCCCACTAAGACCTCATGACAAGTAGTCATTCTTTATCTCTCAGTCTTCATACATACAATTTACCGCCACATTTCATTTCACAACTTAAGTACTACTTACCCATTCTCTAGACATCATTGTGTAATTAGTTCTGTAATCCCCTGAATATTATGGGCTCTCCACCTTAAAAATCATAAGCCTAGTTTAGAACTATCACCTTATGAACATTTTGCTCTTCTATTCAACACCTACACTTGGTCGTTACTAACACAATAAAACCTCATCATAAACTCTTTTCTAGTTAAAGTATACTCTAACTCATCATAACTAGTAACTCTTACTCTACCTCTTATCATGAACTCTATACAAGATTATTATTCCTTAGTCTACTCACTAATTAAAGTGAACTCATCATTAAAACTTACTGCGTGCATGACTACAATAACATAATTTTCCTGATCACTATTTCTCTTTCTTAGATTACTGAAGCTCTACCTGCATTCTTCTAACTCTAAGCACTTTTACTACTACTGCTTATAACGTCATAACGCATACTATCTTTTCGGGTGAAAATACTACCTAAGCTCTACAACACACCTCCTCATAAGGGTCCCAATTGAAACAAGGTTTAGAGGAAACAGTCTGGGAATACATCTCGCTTTTAGCTCGAGCACACGATTCATATGAATAAGAGTGCATTCCTTTAAAACTCAACACTTAACTCACTCACGGTCTTCTCTCAAGCCTCTCTACATTCTCATGACTTCCTCAAGACTTTTACTGAGAGTAACTCATCAATATGGAGCTGGCTTTTCTTTTCAACTACCTTGAGTATGAGGGGTAGTCGAATGGATATGAGAAAAGCATGAGTTAGAATAGATTCCTTATGACACAGTTCTACTGCAAGATTTAGAGTATGAAAGAAGGAAAACTTTTCTTAAATGTCTGTAGTCCCTCATGTATAGAAGTGGGGCCCTCACAACCATAAATAAGATCCTACTTGACACGACTTCATAAACACCCTAGGACACTTGTACTATGTGCTCTGATACCAAGTTTGTCACGACCCGAGCCTATACCTTGGACGTGGCTGGCACTCGAGAACCATTTTTGGTCCCCAAGGGAACCCTCATCCTGGCTGACTATAAGTGGAAGACTAACTCAAGCATACATAAGCATTAAATTGAAAGAAACATTTAAAAACAGCTTACTAAATCTCAAAACTTTGCTGAATATACTGAGTATGAACCATAAGTTTAAATAAAACATCTGAAAACTGAAAGATTCACCAAAACTGTCTATCTATGAAACCTCGATTATACAAAGATGAGTGTCGGGACAAGACCCACGACTCCTCAAAAGAACTACTACTAACAATTCATAAAACTGGAGTACTCTGAAAGCAAGGAGGTGTCACCCATAAGCAGACGAGCGGATGAAGTGATCTCAACAGACTCTTGTTGAGGATCCTAATAACCTGTATCTGAAAGAACAAGGTTTTTGAAGAAGAACTTGATTAGAAGCCTTGAAACCCTAGTTTGAAGGAGAACAATCAAGAAAACCTTTCATGAGATTCTTGAATTAGTTTCTTGAAATCTCTTGAAGAAGAATCTTGAAAAAGATGGAAAGAATCTCTACTTTGATTTTCCATAGGGTATTGTCTTAGGGTTTGAGAGAGAAGAGAATGATGGATTAAGAGATGAAAATCTAATTGTTTTGGGTCTTTAATTAGTCAAGAAATTCGTTTAGGGTTTTCTAAGAGATAAAAAGACAAAAATGACTTTTTTTAATGTTTTTCCGTCGACTAATTTGTCACAACACTGTATCAAGTTACTAAAATGGTCATAACTTTTTACTCAAACCTCGAATTGTTGTGAAATTGGTGGTTATTTAAATACCTTTAATTTTATAGGGTATGGGCCATGTAACTCTTTATATTCTAAGAAATTGAAGTTAACCCAAGTAGAATTTTACATCAAAATTTAATCGATAAGGAAACTTTCAACTCTACTTTGTGCTAGGAGTTTCAGTGACCTTAATTGATATCCAAAATCATTCCCACACTACAAAATTTATCTTTTACACATATGAGCAATTTAAGAATCACTCGATATGACCCTACAAGTAAATGAAGAAAGGTTCGAGTTTTAACTTAGAAATTTTCGGGGTGTTACAACTCCAATTTTTATGAGTTGTTACCAGCAGTTCTCTTGAGGAGTCGCGGATCTTGTCCCAACACTCATCCTTGTATACATTGGAGGCTTCATAGATAGACATTTTTGGAGAGTTTTAGTTTCAGGTGTTTTATTTAAAACTTATGATTCATACTCATTATATTCAGTTCAGTTTTGAGATTCAGTAAACTGTTTTTAAATGTATCTTTCAATTTGATGCTTATGTATGCTCAAGTTAGTCTTCCGCTTGTAGTCAGTCAGGATGAGGGTTTGCTTGGAGACCAGCAATGATTTTCGAGTGCCGGTCACGACCAGGGTATAGGCTCGGGTCGTGACACAAATGATGATGAACAAAAATCATAGCCTTCACTTTGTCCTGGCTCGATGCAACATTACCCTCAGTAATGGTGGTACCAACACCTTTTGCATCTAGGTGAATTTCAGCATCGAATACCTATGATAAATAATTTTTGCCAGAAATATCAAGTGTCACGAAGTCCAATTTTTACAAATTTTACATGATAAAAACAGTCAAATTAGATTAAAATAATAAAATTTTAATCATTGAAAATTAAGACTATCATATGTAGTAGTATTCTTTAATAAGAAATTTTATTTTCATCAATTAATAAAATTTACTACCACCTTATATTATTTAGAGAACATAAAAATTGAAATTATTCAAATGTATACTTGTGTTTAGAATCTAAAAATAGAAATAGTTATATATCTGAAACATACCTTATAAGAGACTTCATGTTGATAATGTGTTGTAAAACATAGATATTAAAAGTTAAATAACAAAGAAAAAGAGAGAAAGAGTAGTAATGTTTTTCCTTCCAATATTTGAATGTGTATCTTTCTGTAGATAAAAGAAATATATATATATATATATATATATAGATAGATAGATAGATAGATAGATAGATAGTTAGAGAGAGAGAGAGAGATAGATAGATAGATAGATAGAGAGAGAGAGAAGGTAGAAGTTTATTTGTATCCTAAATCCTAAAAGTCATGCTTAAATCCTAAAAGTCATGAAGTGTGGATTTGTTGTAGGACATCCGCATTTCATTATTTACAACAAAATTAGGTTTTTCTTATTAGTTTTTAAATTGACATGATTTTAAGTTCTTCAAAATTGATAAAATTAATGCATGAATAACTTTTATACAACATTTTAAAAACCTACCAATCAAATATTGTATTAAATTAATACATGAATAACTTATATTCTATTTGCAAACTATCATATCATGTTTTTTCATAGGATTATAATCTTTAATAATATAATTTGATATATTATACTTAATTTTATTTGTAAAAATTAAGTGGTATCAGAGCTATTCAAAACTCTAATATCATACCATTACATTCTAAGCAAAACATGATTAAATGTATGTATATTTTAGTGAGGATATTAGAAGTTAAATAACAAAGAAAAAGAGAGAAAGAGTAGTAATATTTTTTTATTCCAAAATTTCAATGTGTATCTTTCTATAGACAAAAAGAATATATATATATATATATATATATATATATATATATATACAGTAGAAGTTTATTTGTATCCTTCAAAGTAATGAAGGAAATCATTAAAGTCATGCTTAAATCCTAAAAGACATGAAGTGTGAATTTGCTACAATATATCCACATTTCATTATTTACAATAAAATTAGGTTTTTTTTTAATCATTTTTAAATTGACATGATTTTTAGTTCTTCCAAATTGACAAATTAATACATGAATAACTAAATATGACATTTAAAAAATCTACCAATCAAACATTGAATTAAATTAATACATGAATAAATTTTATTTTATTTGCAAACCATCATATCATTTTTTTCATAACATTATAATCTTTAATTATAAAATTTGATGTGTTATACTTAATTTTATTTGTAAAAAATTAAGTGATATCAGAGCTATTCAAAACTTTAATATCAAACCAATACATTCTAAGCAAAACATGATTAAATGTATGTATATTTTAGTGAAAATATTAAAAGTTAAATAACAAAGAAAAAGAGAGAAAAAATAGTAATGTTTTTCCTTCCAATATTTCAATATGTATCTTTCTTTAGATAGGAGGAATATATATAGAATGTAGGAGCTTATTTGTATCCTTCAAAGTCATGCTTAAATCTCAAAAGTCATGAAGTGTGAATTTGCTACAGGACATCCATATTTCAAATATTTACAACAAAATTAGGTTTCTTTTCATTAGTTTTTATATTGACATGAGTTTTAGTTCTTCCAAATTAATAAAATTAATACATGAATAACTTTTATATAACATTTAAAAAATCTACCAAGCAAACATTGTATTAAATTAATACATGAATAACTTTTATTCTATTTGCAAATCATCATATCATTTTTTCATAGCATTATAATATTTAATAATATAATGAATTTGATGTGTTATACTTAAATTTTATTTGTAAAAATTAAGTGGTATTAGAGCTATTCAAAACTCTAACATCGGACCATTACATTCTAAGAAAAATATGATTAAATGTATGTATATTTTAGTGAAGAAAACATTTGCAATCACTTCACTTGATATGTATTTGATGGACTTAAGCATAAGAAAATTGAGTGTGCATACTTATTAAGAAATCACGTCATTCATTTGCTTGATTAATCAAACAGGTTCAATATCTGTTGTAACATATTTTATATCGACTATTGCAACAGATATAGCTTATGTACATAACTTCTAACAAAATTTATATCCTAAACATGATGGATATAAAGTTAGTTTATAACAATTTTTTATACTAAACAAACCTAAATTGAATCTATTTACATATGAACTATGTTTTACTTGTAGTATATTTTACCCCACAAACAACTTAAACAAATTAACATGGCATGAAAAAATCAACTAATGACACTAGTTAAAGGAAACAAAAAGATGTTTCAAGCAAAATTAAATAACATAGTTCCTGAATTCTAGTCCATTGGAGTCTTGTTGGATCAAAATCCAAAGATTAAGTTAAACAATTAACAACAACAACTATAGAAGTATTGATGAATCACAATATGTTAAGTTAAACAATTAACAACTCCAGCTATAAAAGTCTTGTTGAATCACAATCAGTAATAAAGATCATGCAAGGTTCATTCTCTTTCACCTACTTAAGTTGTCCAATATTTTATGGGAGGAATAAGATTTGCTACTATATAACATGTTTAAGAAGATACGTAATAGAATACAATCTTAGCAAGAGAAAATGATATCTTATAGGGGTAGAGCTATTCTTATAAAGCATGTTCTTCAGGGCATTTCTATATAATTGTTATCTAATATAAACCCTCCCTAAGGTGTTATAGCGTCTACATCAATTATTTGTCAAATTTTTTTAAAAAAAATACAGCTGATGAGAAAGGTAGACACTGGGTAAATTGGGAGACTCTCTGTCTGCCCAAAGAGAAAGGAGGTTTAGGATTTAGATCTTTGGTAGACATTTCAAATTTTATATTTTATTAATTGCGGTGGAATCTCAAAAGTAAACCCACTTTGTGGGGTTCTTACATGGTTAACAAATATTGTAATAAACTCCACACCGTTATAGCTCAGAGCAAAGGAGCCTCCACTATATGGAAGAAGATGATAATTATGAGAGAATTGATTAAACATGAAATTTGGTAGCAGATGAAATAAGAAAACTCGAGTTTCAAATTTGATAAATAGACAACTCTAGGGGTACTTTCTCACATTCTTTCAAATGAAAAGGATGAGGAAATGGAAGTGAGAAACTTTGCAAAAGAAAATGACTGAAACATGCATAAATTAATGGACTGCCTTCCAACAGAGTATGTACAACACATTTATAAAGAATATACCACCCCCAAATAATACATCTTCAATTTATAAGTCAAGTTGGATGTTGAATCAAATGGAAAGTTCTCTGTCAAAAGCTATTGGGAATACATCAGACAAAGGAAACAAGAAAAAGATATTTTCAAATATATCTGAACAAAGAAAAATTATTTTAAGATGGTACTCTTTGTTTGGAGAACATGAAATACAAGATTTCTACAGATGACATCATTCAGAGAAGGAAGTTCACGTAGCATCTAAATATTGGTGTTGTCAAGACCCTAAGAAAGAAACTCTATCACACTAATAACCTCTCCAACATCCTCAAAACTGTGAAAGTTGTTTGTTAATTTTGCAGGAATAAATACCAATGAACTTCAACTATCTCATATGCTTCTTAAGTTGTGGACTTTTGAAGGTTGTTCAAAAATGAAGAAACTACTCAAAGTAGCATCAATCATCATTGTGTGGCATTTGTGAAAGAGAAAAACAACTTAAAGGAATGAAAAATTAATATCATACAATAGTTTAGTGCACAGTGTTAACACCGACATCTAGAGAATGGAGAGAAGTAGGTGTGTCAAAAATGAGCCCAACTATGGATAACCCGCTCAATCCGTCAAGAATTTTAATGGTTGGATTCAAGATAATTTAAATTGGGTGCAAGCTCAACTCATTTAAGCTTTAACCCATTTAAAGAGAATTCTCAATTGACCCCAATTTAATCTCCAATTTCAACCCGTTTTAAGGCTCTTTATTTGCAGCGATGTAATGTATGTTTATATATTGAAAGTATGAATTAATATCTATTTTATATATTTTAGAATTTATCTATTCATTTTTAACTTCTTTTTTTAAATTTTCTTTTAAAATTGAAATTGTGGTTATAAAACGTAAATAACAATATATTAAAATTATTGAGATTAAGCGGGTCAAATTGGGTGGGTCAAGACCTAACCCATTTTTAATGAGCCCAAAGTAAACTTGGGCAGGTCAGGACTCAACCCAATTTCTATTTTAACCCATTTTAATATCTCTAATTTCAGCCGAACCCGCACATTTGACACCCATAGAGAGAAGTTTCTTTTCTAACCTTCAATATTTTCCTACCAATTGGACAAATATGGTGACCAAACTGGAAAAATATAGGCCTAAACTTCAGTACCTAATTATCACATGAAAATCACCAGAACTAGATATAGTGAAATACAATGTGGATGGGGCATCAAGAGGTAACTCAGGTAAGAGTTCCTATGGTTTTTTCCAAAGAAATTATAAAGGGGGCTTAACTTATGTTCAATGTGAAGTGATTGATAATACTAAATATACGGAGGCGGAAACCAGTGCAATTAGAGAAGTAATTTATCACATTATATCAATAGGAATTCCTAAGATCGAGTTGAAAAATGATTCTTTAGCACTAGTCAAAAGTTTAACAAGAGAGTGGAGCATCCCATGGCAAATAGCAATTCTAGTGGATGACATCACAGAAATGGCTAAATTATGTGAGGTTAAGTTGAAACATATATACATGGAAGCCAATGCCCTAGGTGATTGCATAGCTAATTTTTCTCTCGATAGCACAAACGATATTATTTACATGGCCTTTACATAGCTTCCAATTCATGCAAACACAAATTCTCAATCTAGACAAATAATATTTAGCAAATCTGAAAATCAGAACACAAAAGATTAAATTCGATCGGAAAAGACATAAAGGATACTATATCATTCAATGAGATGGAACATTCACAAAGATGGTCAAAACTCATTTTGAATGAGTACAACAATTACAAATTACAACAATGAAAAAATTCAATTGTTTCAAGATTCAAAAGCAATGATAAATTGGTCATGTTCACAATAACGAGGAGTTTAACAATTATCAAAGCCAGAAAAAAATGTATGATAGCTTTTTATTTACACCTAATGATAATAGATCAAAGAGGGAAAAAGTAAATAATAAAAATTCACCAATTTGAAATATAATCAAACAAATAGAGTAAACTCTAAATGTACGAGAAAGCCAGGAAAGTAAAAATGAAAAAGAGAGAAGCCTTGGTGTTCTTTTGGAAATCTGGAGCCGAACAAGGAAGCAGGAATTGAGGAGCTTAAATGTAGATCTCAAAAAATTTGGCAAGATAAAAGAGCAAAAATGGAGAAGAGAAAATCAAAGGTCTCCCTTGTGGATTTTGGTACAGACAACAATGAAGACATGACTACTACATTCTTTGTTTAGTTATTGGACTGGTCACTTCTGGGCTAGCCCATTTATTTTTTATATATATATTATTTTCGTTAAGTTTTATTTTGGACAAGTTAGATTAATACTTTTGCTATTATTTTCTGATAAATAAAATGGCTTACAAGGCCACCAGAAATTATCTTAATTTAAAAAAAGAAGCATAAATTAATTAAAATTGGGTTTTTTTTTATTAGTTTTTAAGTTGGACATGATTTTTAGTTCCTCCAAATTGATAAAATTAATACATGAATAACTTTTATATAAAAAATTTAAAAAACCTATCAACCAAATATTGTATTAAATTAATACATGAATAACTTTTATTCTATTTGCAAATCATCATATCATTTTTTTCATAGCATTCTAATCTTTATAATTTTATAACTTGATGTGTTACACTTAATTTTATTTGTAAATTTAAGTGAAATCAAAGCTATTCAAAACTCTAATATCAGGCCATTACTTTCTAAGCAAAATATGCTTAAATGTATAAATATTTTAGTGAAGAAAGCATCTGCAATCACTTCACTTGATATGTACCTGATGGACTTAAGAACAAGAACATTGAATGTGTGTACTTAATAAGAAATCTTGTTATTTATCTTTTTTATTAATCAAATAGGTTAAATATCTGTTGCAACAAATTCTATATCGACTGTTCCAACATATATAGAACATGTACATAACTTCTAACAAAATTTTATATCATAAACAAAATGATATAAAATTAGTTTATAACAATTTTTTATTCAAATTAAATTTAAGTTAAATCTATTCACATTTGAACTATGTCTTACTTGTAGAATTTTACCCCACAAATAACTTAAACAAATTAACATGGCCTGAAAAAATCAACTAGTGACACCTGTAAAAGAAAACAAAAATATGTTTCAAGCGCAATTAAAGAAGGAAAAATTACATAAGTGAAGGCCTTTTATTTAATAATTACCATTTTTAAGTATACTTTTAATTTATTACCATTTTTGTCAACTTTTAGCAATAGTTACTTAAAACAATTTTAAAACAAATTTGTTCCTTTTCATGTAATTTTTAAACTAAAGCAAGAAAAGTGTTGCCCATTCGCTCATATCCTCTCTCTCTTTTCTTTCTACTCTTCTGTCCGAAAATTTTAGAGTTTTGTTGTTCTTTCTTCCCCATCTTTCAGCACAGAATTCTAATGGAAGAAGAAGGAGGAGCACGAAAATCGCCTAGAAGAAGTCCGCGGATACTTAGTGATGTTGGTACTTCGAATCAGAAAGTTTATAGAAGGAGACGAATGAGGGGTCAAGTTTCATCTCCTACTGATGAAGTTAATGATTGTCCCAATTTTAGTTTGGGAATCTCACATGAATCGGGTGAGCAAAACAAGGGTGAGCAGAACAAGGAGCAGAACAAGGAGGAGCAGAACAAGAAGCAGAACAAAGGTAAAAAATGAGTTAAAGAGGTGAACAATGTGAAGAAATCGAAAAAAAGATGCGTTGATTTAGCATCTACGTCGAAGAAAATCGTGGATTGTGATGACGATTTTGATGATTTACCTCCTCAAGTTCAGTCAAAAAAATTGAAAAATAAAGATGGGCCGGAGAAGAAGAAGCCAGTGAAGGATGCAAAAACACGAAATCGATTGCCTAAAAATGTCATTCTACCAGAGAGTAGATATCCGGTATGTGATAGTATTTTTCCTAGTTAGTTGTTGTTTTAGGAATGATTGTATACTGATTACTGCCTTGATTTTGAGATCTAGTATGTGGAATTCACCTTTAATTCAACTTTAGTATGTAGTAATACAATTTTTTTTAAACACTCAAATATGAATGTGAGATATCAAGTTAGGATGCATAGTGTTGCAGTGCTAGCTATTAGTAGCTTTATATCTCAG